>MU226193.1:669220-683000 GCA_018584345.1 Thuja plicata
GAGATAACTCCAATTACATCACATGGGTTACTCCACCCATCTCTCTAGTCCACATGGGTAACTTCACCCACCTCTTCAGTTCAAAAAGGCAACTCATAATTAGCTCTTCAGTTAACCAAACCCTATCCCCTCTTTACTAAATAAAGAGGTAGAGTTTACTGAGGACCTCTTTTGTTCCTTTTGATCTCAACCGTTCATCTCCCTATCTCTGGGATTGATCTTAACCATTCATTTCATCACCAATTCCTATATAATAAACCCTTCATAACCATTTGAAGGATCCAGGATTTTAAGCTCTTGTGCGCCATTACTCTGTCAGTTTGGTTCTAGCATTCAAGCCATCTTGCGATCACACACACACACATTTCAATTATCAAATTCTCGATGCTTCTCAAGTCATAGACGCTGCCCCACCAATACTGAGCATCAAGAACAGCGTTTTGGAAGGAGTAGAGAGAAACAATAGAAGCTTCAAGCATTGTGGGGTTTGCATTTATTTGTCTTCCTTTCTCTTGCTTGTACATTTTATTGCTCATGTTTCTGTTATTTGTTTAGTAGTCATTGTATACTTGATTTGCATTCATTTGTGAACCTTTGCTACTAATCCCCGCCTTTGGAAAGCTGTGGGGAACCGGAGAGAGAGGCATACAGTTATCAATACTGCACAATCTTGTGATGTCTTCAATTACCTCTTTCATCACCTCATAGGACTTATCCAACACTAGGATAACATCCTAAAACTGTATAAGAAAGAACATAATGAATTCCTTGCCATCACACTAGGGAAATTATTCCCATATATCCACACCAAGATCATGTATTCTCTACATTTCATTAGCTGAAAAACCAACCTCCAACTATTTGGTCCTACCATGATAAAAATCCTCTAGCTCAAACTTCTTCAACATTCTTGACACAACCGCACCGGTACCACAAAAAAATAATTGAGATTCCATTATCGCATGTGAGGATACTTCTTAAACCTTTGTCTTGATCTCTTCTAGAACTCTGATATTTCTTCTTGTAATAGTGCCAAATGATTTCAAATATTCTACTTTATAACCACGATCCATCATAATTACTTTTCCCATAAAAAATTAATTGTCACTGACACAATCCAATTGTACTTCTCACATCAATCAAAGAAAACAACTAAAATCATTAATTTATCATCCAACATACTGGAGACAAGAAATTTTCTAGTGGTATCACCTCAAAGTAGAGGAAGTGACTAATGTAGCATTTTAATACTCCCTTTGAGAAAAAGCATTCATCTTAGTTACCGAAAGAGCTAGTATCGAGATATGGTACCACATAATTTTCTTCACCAGTAACATCTTTCTTCTTCCATGTTATGTTAGTCTTCTAAGTTTCATTTAAAATTGTAACATTATTACCATCTCCAATAATTACCTGAGCACCACCAGATCTGCATGTGTTAGCATAATAACCAATCTAACCACATTTGAAATAGTTAACATTCCTCTAACATGATCTCACTGACTGAACCTTGATATGCATTGATTTGCCTTGTGACCATAATAGCGACATACATAGAAATTACCATGAATTTTTTTTCATTCCAGTTTTCTTAACCATATTAGAAAATTGACTTTTGCATTGATTCTCTTTATGAACAAGCTTAATAAACTTAAATCATTGAACCTTTTTTTCTTTTCTCATCTTACATTCAAAAACCTTATGACCAAAATTATTGTATATGTAACAATAATCGTTAAAAAATTAGTACCTTTGAGCATTCGGTTTTCTTACCAAAGGCCTTCTTGTAGATGTATTTAGAGCCTTGACCTTTCTTGCTACCTCAAATTTTGCGTCAGCTTCAACTTCCTTCTCCTTGTCTTTTTCCTTCAGATCTCAACTTTCTTAATTCCTGATCCAACCTTTCATTTTCATATGACTTCTTGATGATGTCCTTGAGATTCTCTTTAGTTTTCTTCCACTCATCCATACTCTGATTAAAAGTGTTCCTCAAATCTTGTTTGGTCTTCTTCCAATCTTCCAGATTCTATTTGAACTCTTCTTTGATAAATTCCTTAATACTTTTACTATCACTCAACTTCTTTTCTAAATCTGCCACCTTTTCTTTTGATTCTTTTAATTCCCGACTGACTTCCTTATGCCTTGCTTTGAAATTATAAATTTGATTCCTCAACTTTGAGATACATTCCTTTTCTTCCTTTAGGTTTTCTTTCATTTCCTCATTCTCTGATTCAATGCACTCAATGTTTCTCATCATGATCTGCCAATTCTCATGAAAATAGTATTCTCTTTCCATTTGTTCAAACACCCTAGATCTCCCTCAAGTGGTTAAGCTCTATCTACAAGGGACCAAGCTATGATACTAATTGTTGAACATTCTAATTAACTGAGGGGGAGGGGGGAGTGAATTGGTTATTTAAAAACACTTTCTAAAACCTTTAATGAACTGGTAATCACTTAAACCATTTAGAAACTTATTGTTAGAATTCAAATTCATAAGCCAAGATCACCTGCAGCAAAATAACTGTCACAAAGGCAAAGAATGGAGACAAAACTCACATAGATATGAAAGATGAAAATATTCATTCAGAGAGAGAAATGAGGAAATTAAAAAAGAATTGATAATTACAAAGTGATCAATCATAATAAAAGAGATCAAAACCCTAAGAAGGGTGGAGAAACCTAGGTTGCATGAATAATTAATTAAAGAATTAATTATTGCATGCCTAAATTTTAGCTTAAGTGAACTAGAGATAAAAAGGTGAATTAATAATTAAATCAATAATGATTTAATTAATAAGTAAAATTACCTTTTTACTTTAACACCCTCCCTTGAGATAAACTTAGGGAGAAGCTAAAAACCTAGAAACAACTACTGAAAGCAAGAAATGGGTCTCGACAATAAAGCCTGATCAGGTACCCAAGTACAAAAATCTCAGTAAAGAGGAAAAAAGGAGAAAAACCAGTGAGAAAAATCCCTCTTCAAAAAGAGATGAATCCTAGTGAAGGACTAAAGAATCCTCCAAACAAGTCCCAAGAAATAGCAACAAAGATCAGGTAGAGAAGATAGTAATCTGCCTGAGTGCCCTAAAATAACACTGCTTGAATCAAGATGGAAAAAAGGCAAACATCAAAACTCGAAGATATAGATGAAAAAAACACTAAAGTTTGAAGAGTTGATCAAAAGAAGAACATGTAGAACACCTTTGAAGCATGAAGCTACAAACACTGTCAAAGAACTATTGTAATCTGTATGAGTGCCCTCAAATGACACTACTCAAATCAGGATGGAAAATAAGAAAAACATCAAAACTTGTAGATACAGATGAAAAAAAACACCAAGTCTGAACCCTCCAAAATAGGAATGAAAGAAGAGTTTCCATATGGTAAATGATCCATCTCACCAAAATGCATAGGTACCATCCACTGCATCTGCCTAGTATATAGTAACAAAAATTGAAAACATAGTTCACTCCATCGAATCAAGGAAGCATATAGAACCAACAACAAATACCCCCATAATGTTGATCAGGGAGAGGTATAACATATACACTGAGAGACTTCCAAGAATAACTGCATGGTGAAGAAATTACAAACACAAATAAAGTATGATGTCGAGGATGATCAGTCGTTGACACACATGAAGCTAGTGTTGTGGAAGGAACACTCACTTGACAAAGGTTCAAAAAAACCCCCCATGACACTTGACACAAGGAGGGTAGGGAGAAAAAGGGACCAAGGAACTCCCAGCTATCCAAAACAACTTGCAGAACAAGATAGAAGCAACAACACAAGAAGTGAGAGAAGAAAACACAAGAAAAATTATGTTACTTGATCAAACTCATTACATGTCGGGCTGTAAGGCCTTCCCAATTTCGGCCATATATATTCAAATGTTTATAGAATAAACTTCATACATGTGAGGTCACATACTTGCCATCCAAATCTGCTAACACTTAATCTTCTCAGAAACTCATACCTCCAAACTCCTCCCTAATCTAAGAACAAAAAACCAAATATATACAAGAGTCCACCAAAGAGGTCAACACTTAGATCCTAAAGATTCAACGTAGGAAACAATAATAACCTAGATTTAGGTCCACACACATCCTAATAAGAGATCCCACATTAATTATGCTATGGAAATTTAATGCAAAAGTTGGCTAGAAGATCCATCTTCAAAATAAACAACTCGGTAAGAAGCCAACTAAGCAACAGGAAAAACTTGGTGAATATCGACAAAGAAAAAGAAACAACTCAGTAAGAAGGTAACCGAGCAACAAAAACAACTCGGTGAAAGAAACCACCAAGCAACCAACACTCACTATGACCTGTCGGTAAAGCAAGATAGAACAAGTAATCAAGCAACAATAGTTACTGAGCACTTTGACAAGAAACCTCCAAACAAGCTAAAGAACAAAAGAAAAGATATTTTGGTTGATCAAGATTTCCAAAGAACCCAAGATGGTCCAACATCAGACACCTAGGGTTAAAATAAATGATTCTTTGAATCATGTGTTAGTTCCAACTTAAATTGAAACCAACTCAGATTGAGAAATCCAAGATGAGTCCTCAATCGGTCGGTTCTTTCATTTTATCAGATACTCCATGTATTCCTTTCCTCTTGTACTTCTGCCATCTCTCTATTTCAAAATCTACTCAACTTCCTCTATCTGTTTCTTAGGATAATCACTTGGTACTATCACTTCTTCATCAAGTCATGATATTCAAACAAGTCTAAAATATTGAATATAGGTGATATATCCATGTCATCTGGTAATTCTACTTCATAAGCATTTCCACTATAAAATCTTCTCAATATTTTGCAACGACCAAATTTCTTCATCTTCAATTTTCCATATGTTTCAATAGGAAATATGCCTTTCTTCAAATAAACCATAACTACATCACCAACTTCAAAAGTTTTATGTCTTCTTGATTTATATGCATTATCCTTGTATTTCTGATTACTTTTCTCCAACTTATGTTTTACATCCTCATGCAATGTCTTCATGAACTCAACAAAATTTTATGCTTCATCACTCCTTTTCTCTTCTCTAGCAATGTCTCTCAAGTCTAATATACCTCTTGATTGTGTACCATTAACAATCTCAAAAGGTGTCTTTCCAGTCCTTCTATTTAGTGAATTGTTATATGAAAACTCTACTTGTGCTAACATCAAATCCCAATTACTCGGTGTGTCTCCTACTAAGCATCTCAACAAGTTACCCAAACTTCAGTTTACAACCTTTGTTTGTCCATCAGTATGTGGATGAAATGTAGAGCTATACTTCAACTCAGTGTCTAACTTCTTCCAAAGTGTTTTCCAGAAATAGAAAAAAAACTTACTGTCTCAGTCAGAGATGATACTCCTTGGTAATCCATGCAATCTAACAATCTCCTTAAAGAAAAGATCTTCTATATGTACTACATTTGATGTTTTCTTACATGGTATGAAATGTGTCATCTTAGAAAATCTATCCACAACAACAAATATGGAATCATTACCTCTTGATGTCCTTGGTAAGCCAAGAAAAAAATCCATGCTGATATCACTCCAAGGTTTCTTAGGAACAGAAATGGGTGTATACAATCCAGTATTCTGACTTGCTTCTTTTGCAACTTGACAAAATCTACAACTTTTCACAAATTTCTTAACATCCTTATACAACTAAGGCCAAAAATACCTTTCGTTAAGAAAACTCAATGTCTTATCAATACCAAAATGTCCATCCAAACCACTACTATGCTTTTCCTTTATCAAATTAATTCTCATTGACCCTCTTGGTATGCATAACTGAATACCTTTGAATAACATATATGCTTGAATGAAATAGTCTTCATACTTACATGGTTGATTTGGAATAGGTTCTTTTCACACTCTCCACTGCTCAGAAAAATCAGGATCACTTTCATACAAATGCTTCATGTCATCAAAACTAAGAATCTCAATTCTCATTTCATTCAACAAAGATCTTCTACTCAACACTTTAGCAACTCTGTTAGAAAATCCACTCTTATGTTTTATCACAAATGTGAAATTATGCAATACTCTACCTATTTCATATGTCTCTAATTCAACTTATTCTAACTACCCAAATATTGTAAAGCCTTATGATCAGTATACAACACAAATTCACTTGACATCAAATAATGTCTACATTTCTTCAAAGCTTGAACAATAGCATAGAATTATTGATCATATACATAATATTTCCTTTTTGCACCATTCAAGTTTTCACTAAAGAAAGAAACATGTTTTCCTTCTTGGGTCAACATAGCTCCTATTACACTTCCACTTGCATCATAGTCAACTTGAAATACCTTATTGAAATCATGTAAGGCTAAAATAGGTAATTCAACAACCTTCTGCTTCAAAGTCTCAAAACTCTTATCAGCTCCATGTGTCCATTTGAATTCTCTTTTGTCTTATCTCATTGTCTTAGTCATAGCATTACAAATAGAAGTAAAATTTCTGATAAACTTCCTATAAAACTTGCCAATCCATGAAATGATATTACCTCACTGACATTCTCAGGTGTAGGCCAACTAAGTATAGCTTCAACCTTCTCAGGATACATCTTCAAACCATCACTTGAAATCACAATACCTAAATATACAAGTTCTTCTTTCATGAAGGAACACTTTTTCAGATTTATCAGCAAATTTTCCTCTTTCAATCTCTACAATACTTGTCTTATATGCATCAAATTCTCTTCTCTAGTCTTACTAAATACTAGAATATCATCCAAGTATACAATCACACATTTATTCAAGAATTTCTTCAAAACTTCATTCATTAACCTCATAAATGTACTCGCTGCACTAGTTAAACCAAAGGGCATAAACAACCACTCATACGAACCTTATTTTGCCTTGAAAGTAATCTTCCACTCATCACCTTCTCTGATTCTGATCTAATGATATCCACTCTTAAAATTAATTTTTGGTAAAATATTTTTCTCCACTCAAAAAATCCATTATATCATCCATCATTGGTATAGGAAACCTATACTTAACTGTGATCTTATTGATTGCTCTTGAATCAATGCACATTCAC
Organism: Thuja plicata; assembly: GCA_018584345.1. NCBI lineage: Eukaryota > Viridiplantae > Streptophyta > Pinopsida > Cupressales > Cupressaceae > Thuja > Thuja plicata. The sequence goes on from MU226193.1 coordinate 676,281, forward strand.
CATTATTCATTCTTCTTAGGTGCCAATACAATTGGTATTGCACATGGACTCAAACTTTCTCTAATCAAACTCTTGTTCAACAACTCATGAACTTGTCGATTAAGTTCTTCATTCTCAGTCAGTGTCAACTGATGTGGTGCCTTGTTTGGTAAACTAGCTCCAGGAATCAAATCCATACAATGACTAATATCTCTCATCAGTGGAAAACCATCAGGTACAATAAAATGATCTCCTTGTACCCGGTAATCAAATTCTTAACTTCTGCAGGAACTTTATCTTCTGTGTTCTTACTTGGGTTGTTAGGAATCAAGGCATAACAAACATCATTTCTTTTCAACTCCTTAACAAACTGTCTACCTTCCATCAAACAAAATTTCATAGATGTACATATTTCATCAACAGAATCTTCAACCAAAGGTAACAAGATTTGTTTCTTACCATCAACCCAAATAGTATATCTATCCACTTTTCCACCATGTATAAAATGTCTATCATATTGCCAAGGTCTACCCAACAAAATATGACAACAATCCATTGGCATAATATCAAACAAAACCTTATCATAATACTTTCCAATTTTTAGATTCACAAAACTTTGTTCACTCAACATTAGTGTATGCTCATCCTTGATCCATGAAATCTGATATGGTTTCGAATGCTTCATTCTTTCCAACTGCAATTTTGTGCCCATTTCCTCAGATGCCAGATTCTTCAAGCTTCCACTATCAACAATTACCTTCCAAACTTTGTTTGCAACTCTATATATGGTCTTGAACAAACTTTTCCTAATAGGATCTTGCTTATCTTTCTCACTACATAGTAACCTTCTAATCATTATGTTTCCTTCCTTCTCAAGTTCATTCGATGACTCCTCTTGCACCAAAGCATTTTTGCTACTACCGAATTTCTTACTTGCATGTGTACACTCAAAAGATTTATGTCCTTCTTCACCATAGTTGTAACAAGTTCCTTGGAACCCTCTTCTGCTATAACCACCTCAAGAGTAGTTTAATCTTCCTCGGAATGAACTTCCACCTTTCCATTCTACCTTTCCTTTATCTTGATATGTGTCTGAATTAGCCTTGTTTGGTTCAGATCTACTATTTTCACCATGAGATCTACCTCTTCCTCTAGGGAATATACCACCTCTTCCTCTTTTCCTTTGTTCATATCTTTTGTTCAATTTCTCCTCAAATTTTAGGGCAAACTGATATGCCTCTTCAATGCTCTCCATATTTACCAAGCTGATCTCATCTTGTATAGAACTTCTTAATCCATTTAGATATCTTGCTATTCTTTCCACTTCATCTTCAACATGTCCAGATATGATGTCCAATCTATATAACTTCTCAGTGTAGTCTTTTACTAAGCTATCTTTCTGCTTCAAACTTTACATTCTCCTTACTAGGCTAATTTGGTAATCATAAGGTAGAAAGTCGCCTTTCAATTTTTTTATCATCTTATCCCGTACCTTGATCTTGTCTTTTCCTTTCTTCTTTCGATCCAATTGTAGATGATCCCACCACAAGGATGCATGACCTTTCAACTTTGTACTTGCGATCTTTACTTTCTTCTCCTTTGATACATTCTCATACTCAAAGTATTTTTCCATCTCAGTTATCTAGACTATCAATTCATCATAGTGCAACTTTCCACTATACTCAGGAGGATTAAACTAAGGTGTGGACTTCAATCTTGTCAATTCTCATAGGAATCTCTCTTCTTCTTGATCCATCACAGGTGCAGGTGTAACTTCTCCTTGCACTTCTTTAAGTTCATTATCGCTAACATCTTCAAGATGTCTTCTTATGTGCTGGGTTGTCTCAACAATTTCCAATCTTGCATCCATCTATCTTAGAATATTAGCTAGACCTGGATCTGCATTTCCTCTCCCACGAACCATCTTGAAACCCTCAGCAATTGTAGTTCATATCACAATTTTCTACCCCATAACAATATCAACCAACTAGGGTTAGGGTTTACAATAAGGAACCTATATCTAACCTTCTCTCTGATACCACCTAACGCAAGGAGGGTAGGGAGAATTGGGGCCCAAGGCACTCCCAGCTATCCAAACCAACTTGCAGAACAACACAGAAGCAACAAAACAAGAAGTGAGAGAAGAAAACAACAAAACAATTGTGTTACTTGATCAAACTCATTACATGTCGGGCCGTAAGGCCTTCCCAATTTCGACCATATACATTCAAATGTTTATGGAATAAAAATCATACATGCAAGGTCACAAACCTGCCATCCAAATCTATTAACACTTAATCTTCTCAGAAACTCATACCCCCAAACTCATCCCTAATCTAAGAACAAAAAACAAAATATATACAAGAGTCCACCAAAGAGGTTGACACTCAAATCCTAAAGATCCAACATAGGAAACAACAATGACCCAGATTTAGGTCCACACACATCCCAATGAGAGATTCCATATTAATTATGCTACAAAAATTAAATGCAGAATTTGGCCAGAAGATCCAACTTCAAAATAAACAACTCAGTAAGAAGCCAATCGAGCAACAGGAACAACTCGGTGAAGATCAACCAAGAAAAAGAAATGACTCGATAAGAAGGTAACTGAGCAACAAAAAAAAATCAGTGAAAGAAACCACCAAGTGGCCAACACTCACTGAGACCCATCGGTAAAGCAAGACAAAACAAGTAACTGAGCAACAATAGTTACTGAGCACTTTACCGAGCAACCTCCAAACAAGCAAAGAACAAAATAAAACATATTTTTGGTTGATTAGGATTTCCAAAGAACCCAATATGCTCCTATATCACACTTTAAAATATAGTGTGAGTATAATTATACACAAAATGTGTAGGATCCCAAGTATGCAAGATGACACTTTATCTCAATGTGTTTGCAAAAATAGCTACAGAAAAAGATGTATACAATATCCAGAAAAGAAATGATCCCGGGACCTGAAACATCCAAGATATCCACTAGAATGCCAAAAGGAAAAAATTGAATAAAAGTACCTGGTGCAGATTGTGGTGATGATACCCATACAAGGAGAAGGAGAATGAAACCAACTTTTTGATGACATGCGAAACTCAAAAAATGGAATCTGGAGGAGAAGATATGGTGATCGGAGTGCAAAATAGAACCCTAAATTTGACTGGAAAAAACCATGCAAGACGAAAAAATTAGAAAACCAAACCTAGAAAATTAGATCGGGCTCAAAACCATCTTTTTGACAATATCTTGTTTGGCAAAAAATGCCTAAGCAAAAAACTGATAGGAAGGCAAAAGTGGCGGAGGTACCAAAAAAAATGATTTGGAAAAAAAAAAATTCTGCTACATCGAAAACGCATGCTTTTTTGTCCATCGAAGGCGATTTCCATGCCCAGAAAATGGGCACATGCAATTTTTTTTACCTCAGAATGCATTTTTGTCCAAATTGGATGTGCCTTATATGGCAATAGGCATTTTTGGGCATTTGGAACACATTTATGAGGTCAGTTTATCCCCAAAGTGCTCCAAAAAATTACTCCCCTCCAGATCCACACAAAAAGGTTTAAAAAATTGAAACCCTCGAAGCTCCAAAAAATCTTCAAAAAACCTAAGAACATGCTACTCCTAAGTGGATCTGATACCATATTAGAATTTAAATAATTCATAAGCGAAGATCACCTGCAGCAAAATACCTGTTCCAAAGGGAAAGAACGGAGACAAAACTCACATAAATTTGAAAGATGAAAATATTCATTCAGAGAGAGAAATGAGGGAATTACAAAAGAATTGATAATTACAAAGTGATCAATCCTAATAAAGGAGATCAATACCCTAAGAGGGGTGGAGAAACCTAGGTTGCATGAATAATTAATAAAAAAATTAATTATTGCATGCCTAAAGTTTAGCTTAAGTGAACTAGAGATAAAAGGTGACTTAATAATTAAATCAATAATGATTTAATTAATAAGTGAAAAGGTGACTTAATAATTAAATCAATAATGATTTAATTAATAAGTGAAAATACATTTTTACTCTAACACTTATAACATATATAAACATGAAAGCACAAACCATCAACACAATGAACACCAAAATTTATGTGGAAACCCAAACTGGGAAAAATCTCGGAGAAGCCTATTCTCATGAAATGAACAATGATTAAGGTGATTTTAACAAGCGCTCTGTTTCCAAGAGTCAACTGGTAATGCATGGTATGTTTTCAATGATTGAAACTATATACTTTACTCTTGGTCACTTGTAATATACTTTTCCTACTGAAAGTTTTGGTGATAAAATCAACTAAGTATAAAGAAATAGTTAAGGATACAGTTTCAAAGATTGAGACAGTACAAACAAAGGTCAAAATATCAGATGTTGCAAAGCTAGATATTTAGAGTAAACATCATGATATACCTAATCCTATGATCATATTTTTATATGATACTGATTGATGGAGATATGACTCACTGAGTATCACATTGACAGAGAATTATCTTATGCAAGCCGGTAACATATTGGGTCGATCAACAATCCTATCAGATCAATGATTTGATCGGTTGGATGACAGATATAGTTTGAGCCAAATTCCTACATGATAAATTTTGATTGGTATAGGTTAGCATTGAGTTTTGGTCTGTGTTTTGATTCAAGGAAGTACACATTTCATATTTTCATGTTGGAGTCGAGTAAGTCAATGTTACGAGCCTATGGTTGAGTATATAAGATCGAGTTTTTGATACGAAGACAAGATAGTACTAATGTGATGATATGAAAGAAATATTGATGTAAGATTGATATTTTATGATATCTGTAGAACCTCATTGGAACTATATTGGCATTATTGATGCTACCAGTAAGTTCAGTTTTGGGAATGCAAGTTATTTCTATATTATAATTTGTATTTGATCGGTGAACCCGACTGAGGGCCAGATCAGTGTTTTGTGTTTAAGAAGTGTGATCTAGGTTGTAAGCCTGAATGCATGTTCATTCCCCTCATATGTAATTATACCTTTAACAGGGTACTTATTACTATAGTAGTGATATATTTGTGGGTATCATCCCCACCGGGTTTTTTTTTTCCCTTAACTGGGTTTTCCTCGATAACAAATCATGGTGTTCTGATATGGATGTTATTTATCTTGTTCAGTTTACTTTTGGTTTGTTGTCGAATTAGGTTGTGGCTTTGGTTTATTAAGTTTAAAATCACTACTGAACTGATTCACCCCCTCTTGGTGCTTCCTAATCCTAACAAGTGGTATCAGAGCCTAGTTCCTTGGAGAAAGTTTAACAACTTAAGGAAGATCCTGATGGAAGCATGTAGAAGTACTTGAAGTAGCTATTGAATGCACTTGAAGATTTGGATAAATCCAATACTCACATCCATTATTCTAGAGGGAAAGTTGGAAGAGGCTGATAAATTCATTATCAATTTGAAGGAACAATTGAAGTAGTCCAGGGGCAAAATAAAGGACCTTGTGGATTAGTTATCTCTGAAAGGAAGTGACTCTGCATCTAATGAAGAAAGTAAACCTAAAGAGTATGATCTTATTGTAATGAAAAGAGATAATCTAACAAATGAGATGGAAGTCATTGCAATCAAAATGACTTAAGAAAATGAAGCGAAGAAGACACTTGAGAAATCATTGAAGGAAAAAATTTAAGAATTCTACAAGATGAATAGTGAAGTTGGATAGTTGCAAGTTTTTTTGAAGAATATAAATATAGTGAGCAAGAACTAGAAAGAGTTAATGAGATATTGAGAAGAGATCTAGTTGATGCTTGATAAATTCAAGAAAAACTCAGATCTAGCTCTGAGAAGCTTGATGAACAAATTGAAAGTCAAAAACCACACGGAGATAAGCATGGCTTAGGGTATGAACAAGGAGACTATTCTAATACTGCTGAAAAGGTATATCAGAAAGAGGAAGCTAAGGAGACACCTTTGAAGAAAAAAATGGACAGAGATTCAACAATAGATGTTATACATGCAATAAGCTTGGACATAGGGAAAATGAATGCCGAAGTAGTTCGACACCTTTTTTTGGATATTGTTTCACATGTTGGTAATATGGACATAGATCTAAATAATATAGATCCAAATTGATACCTAATACAAGGGGAAGCAACCTTGCCTCTTAAAAATGCAACAAATTTGGACATATTGTAAGGAATTATAGATTGAAGAATAGCTCAGTAAATCAGAGGTATGTAAACTCAAATGTAGTATGTTACAAATGCAATAATTCTATTCATATAGTTAGAAATTATAGAATTAATGGACCGAGATAGTGCTCAGAAGAATTCATGGTCAATTATTTTGGGTCGGTGACAAACCTATCAAGATTACAAAGGAACTTATTCACGAGGTTACAAGATTCAGTAATGTTAGTGTTATACACTGAATTTGCGCCTCTGATCTCAAGCTCTCTTGGTCTTGATAATCCAGTATAACATGGGAATCATCTCAAGGTTGTGGGACCTTATGCTAACCGAGATGAGACCTCCAGGTTCTAGGCTGGTTCCTCTTGGATAATCACCTTAATTTGCTTTTTAGACAGGAAAGTAAATCTTTTGAGGGAAAGGGAAAGAAGGATTGCATGAAAGGGAAATGACTAAAAGAAAACTACCTACTAGGTGATGCACCGAAATTAGGGCTTGGATCTCAGTATAGGGGAATGAAATCAATGAAGGAACCAGGTCAAATAAGTCACAACTCACTAGATAGGCTTGCATAAGTATTTCATAGG
>MU226193.1:689768-731345 GCA_018584345.1 Thuja plicata
GTCGCGAGCACTTTTTCTTAACCAGGGTTTAATCTCCAGACTAGGCGACAATGGTCTTTCTTTACCTCGGCTGACCCAAGCTCAGATCCAGCGACAAGGCGACCGTGTGAAATCAAAGTCGCAAGGCATTTTCCTTAACTCACCTTTCTTCCCGCGACCATGCGCCTAACTGCCACCCTAAACCATCATGGCTTGTCGCCTGATCGCCAGATGCTATCTCTCTGTCTCGAGACCACGCGACGAAGCTTAGTCACCAAGTCGGGAGAACCTATGTCTGAGCCCTTTGACTTTTCAAATAGCGCCTGAGTGTCCTTGAATCCTTCTAGCGACATCCCGACTGACCCTTATCGCTGAGTCGGGAGTACTTTCTCTGTAGGGCAATTTGATCTCCAGACTACGCGACCACCGTTGGATCCTCTGAGCTTTGCATCGGACGGCTGACATTTAATCGCTATAAAACTGAGGATACCCTTAAATTATCCAGCGATCACACGACTAAAGGGAAAGAAACACTAAGTCGCCTAGTCGTGTGATCCGTTTCCTTCATCTGGCGATTACCCGACCAACACCAGCATCCATCCACCATATGACACATGTCACACAGCCACTGGTTCATCTGTTTGCATTGGGGAAGCTGAGTCATCATGCTGTTCTAGCGACAAGGTGACCAAAGGCAGCCACGAAGTCGGGAGACACATCATCCACTGTTAAATTCTTCACGCGATCAGGCGACTGAGGGCGGGCCCCATTCTTTATGTGACTTGTAACATGGATCTGGCGATCACGCGACCAAGGAGCAAAAGCTAAGTCGGAAGACACTGAGGGAATATTCCAAAGTATCACAAGACTACGCGACAAAGCAGAAAGCAAAGTCGGGAAAGAAAAGAGAATATTCTCCCAGGGTCACGCGATCACCCGACTGACTGAGAGGGTCCCACTTGGTACAAGGCTTATGACATAGATCTGGCGATCATGCGACTAAAGAGAGGTAGCCAAGTTGGGAGACATTTGGGGAATATTCCAAAATATCACCAGACCACGCGACACAAGGAAAAGCGAAGTCGGGAGAAAGAAAAGAATATTCGCCCAGGCTGAAGCGATCAAGCGACTGAGAAATAAGCACATGCTCTTAGTAACTTAGAAAAGTAACGATGAAATATAAGAGCCATGGCCTAGGGTTTTGCCTTGTTCATTTGCATGAAAGACCTAGGGTTTAAGGACCAAGAGAAGACATGGAGCCTGGAAAACAAGACAGAGAAAGCAAGACAGGGCAAACCAGGTCAATTGCACAGAATGAAAAATTCAGGCAACAGTTAGTGAAGCACCTAATCTGAAATCATCAAATAAAGATATTGCACCATGGAAAAGTTAACTCAATCTAAATGGGATAGAAGGGCGATGACTGTAAATGACATTATTCAACCAGATGTGAAATTTTCCTCGATGATTCTTGGCTATAAGGTATATCAAAATAACAGATTGAATTATATTTCATCTACATTCATTCACATTTCTTATCGAATGCTAAAGGAGGACATGAAGTTTGATATTTGTAAGCTTTTAAGGAAGCAACTACTGGAGAATTTGGGGAAGATTAAGACGGATAAGTCTCATACATTCAAGTATGGTTCTTTGATAGTTCATATGTTCTTTTATCTGATGAACTAATTTCCTAGAGTTTCAACCATTACTTGGCAGAAGGAAATCCCTGTAGCACTTCAAATTTCTAAATTCTATCGGATGCAAAAGAAGGATAAAGTAGATGAATTGATTTCTGGCCACTTCAAGATGTTTCAAAAGAAAATTTAGAAAAGAGAGAGGATATCAAAGGATCTTATTTAAAAAAATGCTGATTCAATATGCTTCATGGTGGAAATAGATCACTATTGTATGGAAGGAGTGGACCCTAGAACAATGTGGATATGAGTGATGGGTTATGAGGTAATTCCTGAACTTGTTGAAAAATATGTTAATGAAATGTTGAAGAGCCCATTAGATTCAAAGGTAGAGATATTCAAAACATACTTTGATAAGTATTTGAAAGTTTGGAATGAACTGACAGAGAAAGAAAGAGTCATAAAAGTAAGGAAAATTGCTGATAATTTGTAGAAAAGGAAGGAATCAGTAAGGAGAAAATGGAAGAGCTGAGGAGGAAAGAAGAGGAGAAAAAGAATATTGGTTCAGTCTAGACTGAACTAATTTATGTTGAGATAGCATCACCTCCTCCATCTATTTTCTTGTTGAGGGCCACTGGGAGCAGTACAAAAATATCATCCACACCTCCTATGAAGAAGTATACTTCTTTACCAAAGGTTGAAAGATTCCAATCGGAACCTATGAGGAGAATAAGAAAAAGAGTACAATAACTGAGAGTAAAAAGAGAAAACTTAGATAATGATGATTCTTCTACAGACTCTGATCAGTCCAAGAAGAAGATAAGGACTGAAGGAGCTATAAAAACTAAGGTGATTACTAACCATCCTTTGGGTGTTGGTAAGAATTAAAACCCTATAGATAAAATTCCAAATTATGTGATTAAGCTTGGTGTCTTGGTGCAAGGAAAGGGATATTACAATGTACTTAATGAGAAATAGAGAAAAAAGATAGAGGATGGAGTAGTTGTACATTTGAATAAGTTTAACAGAACTTTAGTAGAGATACCAGATCATCTGTATGCTAAACTTGAAGCAAGAAGACTAGCTGCATTAGATGAAGACAAGTTGATTAGAGATAAAACCATATCCAAAATGTTCCCTGTAATTCAGAATGATGAAATAAAAAAGAATACTTGAGGAAGCAAAGAAAATAATTTTGATGAAGAGAAGAATAAGCATGTTAATGAATGATAAAAGTGAAGAAATTATTGCTGAAACAGATGAGGTGATGAGTTAAATGTTGATGGAAATGATGATTGAAGTACCTAAGAAGAAAGAGATGAGGAAAAAGAGAAGTGAAGATAGATGTGGATTTGATGGTGCATCCACCTTTGCAGTTAAGGAACCAAATGTTTATATTGATGGTTTACCATTTACTTTTGATGACACAAATGCTATTGGAGATGGGAAATAGAAAGGAAAAATAGTTAATGATCCCTTTACCTATAACATAATCACTAGGGATAAATTTAAAGATATTGTTTTGGGTAAAGGATACTCAGTTGATCATCCTATTGAGATTAAAATTGAACCTGAAAAGGAGACATATGAGCATATTGATGCTATTGTTATGGATACAAAGGTTACCGAAGAAGATGAAGCAAGAGAAGATGACATATATGTTGATGTAGTAAGGTACGAGGAAATGAAAAAGAGCATGAGAGGCAAGATACAGTCTTTGTTGGTGAAGATAGAAGGGAGAAACTGAAAGAGATAGAGAAGATTCAGACTGGAGCCGATCTATCTTTTGGTAAGTCAGAAGAATTGTTGGCAAGAGATTCCTTTGAATCCCTTGAATTATTTGATTTACATGGAATCATATATTTGGATACTATGGAAGAAAATAAATTGATGAAAGTTGTAGTTTTAGCGGAAGCCAAATCTATGAGCAAAATGCAAAAAGGTAGCATACTACTATCTAGGGTAGTCAAAGTTCTTGGTAAAGTAATGACTATTGTACAAGTAAATCAAGGTAATTCTATACCTGACTATCTTGAAGAGATTTTGAATAAACTTGATGTTTAATTTGAATCCTTGGAGAATATTGTAGAAGATAAAGTACATAAGGAGTTTTCTATGAAGATATTTCATCATTTGTGTTCACTAATTGCTAAGAATAGATCCTCTTTAGATGTAATTTTTCAAATAAAAATCAATATTGAAGAAGGAAGCAAAATTATTAAATTATGTATTTATCCTTTTTCAAAAGTTGAAGATGTTGACAAATCTATTATGGACAGCCAGAATATACTAGCTAATAGAGGAAAGGCTTTAATTCTTCAAATGGATTTTCTTTTGATTATATGGCTGAAGTTTTCAAATTGAATGATAAGATTCATTTCTTGGAAGTTGAGAGAAGAAGAGTACTTGGACGATTCATTGAACTTAGGAACTTCATTTTTCCCAAGTTGGATACCTTATAGAGGAGTCCTTGAGAAGTATAAATTTTGAGCATATCTTCACCCCCACATGATCTTATTCATGTTAAGGAAACAACTTATGCGTTCTGTGTGTAGATTTATATTTTGGACAACCCGAGGAAGACTTGGGATACATATCTTGTCACTTTAAAGGATAATTTTTTAGATTTTTTCAGGCTTATGTGATTATGCAAACAATATAGGATTTTGGTAGAGAATTTTGTATTTTTGACTGCCTTTTCCATTGATGTCAAAGTGGGAGAATATTTATGTAAAAAATGAATACCTATCTTAGGGGGAGTTCTATTTTTGAAGAAGTTTTTTGGACTTGGCATTTTGGGATGGGCACTTAGTCATTTTTCACTAAGTTTTTCCATCTATGCCAAAGGGGGAGATTATTGGCAAGAGTCAACTGGTAATTCATGGTATGTTGTCATTGATGGAAACTATATAATTTACTCTTGATCACTTTTAATATACTTTTCCTACCAAAAATTTTGGCGATGAAAACAACTAAGTATGAAGAAATAGTTAAGGATACAATTTTAGAGATCATGAAAATACGTACAAAGGTCAAAATATCGGATACTGCAAAGATGGAGATCTAGAGTAGACATCATGATATACATAATCCTATGATCACAAGTTTTTATGATACTGATTGATGGAGATATGACTCACTGAGTATCGCATTGACAAAGAATTATCTTATATGAGCCAAGAGAATTTAGATTGATAAGTGATTATATCAGATCGATGATATGATCAGTAGGATGATAGATCTAGTTTGGGCCTACTTCCTATATGGTAAATTTTGATTGGTACAGGTTAGCATTGAGTTTTAGTCTGTGTTTTGATTCGACAAAGTAAACATTTCATATTTTCATGTTGGATCCTATAGATTACATACAGTCAGGTCATACATACTGTACACATTCTAACAAGTGTAGTACACTTAAGAAATCCTTTCAAGGAAGGTGGACTTAACAATCCTATTATAAATCTCTTAACCGAGTGCACACTACATCAGTGTTGTTAAATCTCTTAATAGAGTAGATCCTAACAAGTCTCTACATTAATACTCCTAACAGGGTATATCATCAGAAGTGATCAAATTGTAAGCCTTAACCAGCTCCCTTCCAATCTACAGATAGTGAATTTTTGTGGGTGCCATCCCCACCGCATTTTTTACTTCCTAACAGGAGTTTTTTGTGATATCATATCTTGTGTTATGTGTCTATTACTTTCATGAATGTTTCTATGAATGTTACATACAATTAAGTTTATGAATAAATATTACATGCATAAGAAAGAACATCAGATTTGGTTGGTAATACAATAAGGATTGATTGTTAATGAATTAAGGTGAAAAGTGTTAAAAGTTTTAGAGGTACTGATTCACCCCTCCCCTCTCAATACTACTTCCCATTAATCCCAACATATACATGGAAAGATGAGAATCTATAATGGGGTACTAAAAATAAAGATACATTTTTATCTTTCTATATGTTGAATATAATTTCAACTCCAAAAACATGTTGAATTCAAGTAAGTCTCAAAGGTATTTTAAGCCAATCACATAGAAGAAGAATATTCTAGGTAAAAATCTTTGTTTGAAAGGGTTCAAGCTACTAAAAAAACTAAAACAGTTTCTTTACAATCTTAAAATGTCCAAAAATAATATAGAGAGGGTAAGAAATACCCAAATGGATTTTATAAGATCCAATAGCAATACCTTAATAAAAAAATGTTAAATAAATTAAACCAAATTGAGATCTAAGATGACATACTGAACTATTTGAAATATGTGTTGCCACAAGTGTCTAAGGTCCATGTGGGAATCCAATCCTCCTGCACTTACCCAAGTTGAGAATCATGTTAGTGTCCTCAAATGTACTAGCATCTAGAGGATGCACTTGTACTGAAATTCCAAGGATATGTGAGCCCCTCAAAGGGGCCAAAGTGCAAAATGAAAGAGTTAAAAAATATAGAAACATAATTAGAGTATCTAGTCAGATAGATTAGAAGTAGAATATTCAAATAAAAATTATGTTCTTATAGTCCCTTCAAGAGAGAGGTGGGATGTCAACACCATTTCCTTCCATCTTCCAATAGGAGATGACGATTACATTGTTGGACATCTACAAAATATTATGTTTCCCCATACAAAAGTGACAAATATCACTTGATGAGCCTTTGAAAACCTAGGAGTCTTAAAAAGAGTAGATGTTTTGTGTTGGTAGAGTGGTGCTCACAAATTCTACTGAGCACATCTATCTTAGATGGCTAGAGCATGAGCAAGTTGAGGTTCTTTGATTAGATGCAACATGATTATGATGATGACACTCTGACTCACCATAGATGGAAAAGGCTCCCACCTCAAGGAAAACCTCATACAATACAAAGGATTATAGTAGGGTATTTTCCTCGGGTTGCAACATGGTTTCATATTTGTACAAGTTCTGTGAGAAATATATATGCCACAAGTACCACAACCTTGCCATTTGTACACTTATTTAGGTATGTGAATTGAAGCACATCATGTGCACAAGACTAGTGGAATTTCTTTTCCAAATTGATAGTATTATATCATGAGAACATGTATATCCTCTAAAATATGATATGCCAACCCAAATACGACATGGATACATGTAACACATATAAATTACACCTACCTCACATACAACATGATCACTTCCTTATTGGTCTCCATTATTATATAGTGATACCATACTACTAGAAATATTGTGTATGCAAGTTTGGGTGGGTGTAGAGATTACCAATCATAGTTCCCTCTTATGTAAGGTCATATAATAGTGTTTTTTGGCCACAAGACTGACCATGCATGATGCTCATAGATATAGAATAAAGTGACAAGGATAGTGATGATGATGACCTATAACCCCCATTAGATATTGGCAATGTCAGTGCTATATATGGGTTCACACACTAGTTGAAGGTGACAGGTCCAAGTCTTATCTTCCCTATAAATGCTCTTAAAGGAGACCTAGGAACACAAGGGTTAGATGAAGATGGAGAACAATAGGATTCTCTAAATTAGGAGTATGAGGTGGTAGAAGAGGGAGTAAGATAAAGGGTAGAGGGACCTTGATGATGGTGGAGGATATCCTCTCCAATTGTAGTCCTAGTGATCTATGTGATATTTTCACTAAGAACACACATTTTTATACATCCAATGGGTCCCCCACCATAGTATCCTCATACTGGGGTGCCCCTAGCTATAAAAATAGAAACACTATATGCCTTTAGTAGTAGGGTCATTCCAATAGATCTTGATTGGTGGGTTGGTGATCCATGTATGATTGTGATTTCAATTATGATGTTGATGATTTTATTTATATGCATATAATTATATAATATAGATATTGATATATCTATCTCTTCTTTATTCTTGGAGTGCATATACAAGAGTGGATTTGATTTTCTAGCCAATGAATAGTAGATGTTGTACCTATTATCTAGATGTAGGGATCTATCTTGGATGCCTATTGGTCACAATAGATGACCGGGAGGCACGTCCAGTTGTTCGAGCCAGTAGCATGGCTTAAGATCAAATATGAAGATACCTTAGTTGAATTAGTTCAAAAGGAGGCACAAATTACCACTATGAAAGGGCTGAGATACTTGGGCATCATCAAGATATATAATATTCTTACTAAGAGATCCCAAGTTGTGACAAGGGAAGAGACCTTTGAGCTTGCACATAATGCTCTTTACAGCTAGGTCTAGGGCCCCATGAGATAGGTCAAGGTTGTGTGGAGTGACACCACTAGTGATCTTAATCATCCTCAAGTGTGCTACCTGTATATGCATAAAATTGGCTTGGAGATTTAATTAATTAAACACTCATTGATTAATTGAATAATCATTTCCTCTACTATATAGTTAAATTTTACTATTTAATTTTAATTTTGTTTGGAAAAGGTGGCAAGACACTTAATATATTAATATATAATAAACTATTTCAAAGAGCTATGAGGAGGAAAGAAGCAAGTGAGAAAACCTATTGTCCTGGCTCTAATTACAATATATATAGACTGAATGACTTTAATAACCGACTCTATACAACTAGACTCATACAAATACCATTTTTACATCTTGATTGTTTACATTTTCCATACCAAATGGCATAAAAAAGAGAGACGACCTACATGCCAAAAATTCCTAAGACCTATGTATGCAAAAGTCACTAGAATGGATTTAAAAAAACATGAACTTGCATACAATAAGTGACCCGCTACTCCTAATCTCAAAAGAAACCAAGTATAAAGGAATTTTTTTTTGGTCTGCTGTTGCTAATATCAAAGAACACCAAGTATGAAGCACAAAATTACCGACATGTGTGAGTGTTGGGTTTTACAACTTGAGTTTCAAAATTATTCTTCCATGGGTTGCAATTCAAGCTCGTTCTCATCCTGTTGCTCCAAAATTTCTTCATTCCTATTTATAGTGTTTATCTGGGGGGAGCTCGGTAATGGAGACAGATGCATGACCATCATAAGGGAATGAGAAGGATAGACATTACCTTTTAGTGTAAAACCCATTGGCAGTGAGTGTGTAAAAGAAGCAATTGGCATTTCATGTTCATGCCCCATAATTGCTAGTAACACATTTACTTTAGAGTAAATTTTGTATCTCATAACGGTACCCAGTTTTCTTCTATGATTTCAAAGGGCCTGTTGAAGAAACCTAAAATTCTGCAACTCCAAGGTCTTCTTATTGCAATCACTCTAAATTGGGCTAGTCTAACCAAAGGCCCTATTTGCCTTAACTTAAGATCTTCCTCCCAATTATGCTAGCCTGATTATTCGATTACTGGCAGAATTCATCAAAATCATTGAAATCCCTTAATTAAGCATCAACCATTATTGATCAATCAATAATTTCTTATTATTTACCCTGGCCTATTTAATTAAATCAACTTCATTAAATCCCTTGAATAAAGTAATTAATTAAAACAAATTAATAAAAGCTCCTAAATCAAAACTCGCCACTAAGTGATAAATTAATTGATAGACCAATGGGAGTTAACAAACATGGATCATCTAGCATGGATTAATCAAATTATGATCCTGATCACTCATTAAGAATCAATCTAAACCATTCATTTCCTCTCATTCTTCATAAAAGGAATGAATTTTATGCTCATATGATGCCATTATAATTCATTCTTGAGCCTATGCTATAGATTTGAACTTTGAATCTAGATAATTAGCAAACACTTCAATTTCATAATGAATTCAATTGATTTAGGCTTGATTTGTTTAGATTAGATGCATTGTAATGGATTTTGCAATTTGAATCTTCCATTGTAGAGTGTATTGTCGCTGATCTAATGCATATTCTGAGAGCAGTAATATAATTAGATCAAGCTCTCTCTAACTAGGAAGCTATAATTTGGTCCTAATTGTTAGATGTTGATTGATTTCTTATGTACTAACAATTGAATTAATGATTTATAGAGTGGCATGTTTGCAGATTTATAGGTACAGATGAAGTACACACAAACACACACATTTTTGGAACCCACCGTGGGGCCCATCCCCAGTTTTTTTTAATCATTTTTAGAGCAAATTTTCATGTTACTAACATTTTGTTTGACAATAAAGAGTTGTTTTTGGTTTTCTTAATCAATTTTGGTGAACAAATGTGCATCCGGTTAATTCTAGCTCGCATCCTATAAATCCTCAGTCATTTCTGGGAAGTTTCACTTCTGGTAAATTCTTAATCATTTTTGGTTTCCTTAATCTCTTTTGGTGAACAAAAGTGTATCTGGTGTATTCTGACTCACATCCTATAAATCCTGGATCGCATATGGGAAGTGTAGCATCTGGTAAATCCTTAATAACATTCAGTTTCCTTAACCACCTTTGGTAAATATTTACTCATTTCTGGGAATGCTCGCATTTAGGGAAGTTCATTAGTCGTATTTGGTGTTATACCTTTCATAATTGATTAATTTCTAAACTAATAGGGGAATTTGGTGCATGTGATTGATTATAGCAGCTTAACATTATTTGTAGGATGTTTTGATGAAGATTACGCATGACAAAGACTACAAAGTGAAAACACTATAAAAAACTACTAATGTGTGGTCTTACAAGTTACCTCGAAGAATTCAAGCAAAAAACATGAATTTATTAAGTGATTTCATAGGAATTTAATAGAATTTGAGGTTAATTTTTAACATAATTAGAGGATTATGCTCTTTTCCCTTTGAGAAAATCATAAACTCAAACATTAGATTATAATTTGAAGTTAAATTTGGGAGAATTTACAATGTGCATGATGTGTTTTATAGGAGAAAATGACATGGATAAGAGAGTATTCTCTTCTCCCTAGTGGAGAATCAGAAATCTAGACTCCTAAGTCTCCAATCCTATTTGCTTTATTGCTTTTATCTTTAGAGGACCTTTCAGTTGAGGTAAAAAGATCTCAGGAATGACCCAAGTGAGTACAAATAAATGCCAACTCTTCCACCTCACTATAATAAAGACACTTCCTTGAGATGAAAATATCAGAAGACTTAGTTGGTTTTGTCCTTGGAATTTTGATTTGATCATTCCTTGGACATTCTTGGATGTTGTGTAGAGAGGAGCTGGCTGAATCTTGCTTGCAATACTACACACATCTAGGTACTCATAGGGATATAGGGCTCAATCTTTCCTTGTGTGAGACTATGGTAGACAATTATGAATGGATGCCCGAATTAAACACTCTATGCTAGTGACTACCTGGACTACCTCCAAAAGGTTAGTAATTCTTGTGCAAGGAAAATAGTAATTTCCCCAAGACACTCATCATATTGAGCCCTCTTTGGCATTAACGCTCACCTAATATGTCCTTCAATATCCATTGTGTGTTTTTGGACTATCACATTCTAAGGATTCAATGAGTGTGTTCCTGAGTCGATGAACAAGTATTTACAATCTCAACCAAAGTTGTAAAGGATAGGTGTGTTTGACATCTAAATCACCTTTCTTGATGTGTTTTAATTCAAAAGGAAAGATGAATACCTCAATGTAAAATCTCTCAGATGATCATACACATTCTCAAATCTTTAAACCCATTGGAATTTGACAGAAAATCCCTGACATTTGACAAATTTGACCCATTTTTAAAAATAAGTAGAAAACTTGAACAAGCCCTTTAGAGGGTCACATCTGGTCTAGAGTCGCTTTTGGTGAAAAGGTTTGCATCTGGTGAATCCAAGCTCGCATCTGGTAAACCTAGTATATCTAGGCTCGCATTTGGTAAATCTAAGCCAATGCAGAATCAATTCTAGTCTGTATAGGGTCGCATCTAGTCAGTCACATACAAGACAATAAGATTTGTAGTTTTGGATACCCTTTTCGTTCCTCTGTCTGTTCCATTCATTATAGTCAGTCAACCCCAAAAATTTCATCAGTAAATTTGCAAGTGTACCCTGCATACCTTCCAAGTTTAAAAAAAAAACAATCATTGTCGATTCGTGTTGTCTTATCACCTTCAATACTCTTTGGTTCCCAGGTCAACATCAGGGAATTCTAACCCTTTGATGCTGGAACTTTTCACCTTACCTTATCAAACTCACACTTACAATCATTTGGAAAAACACACTTGGACTTTTTCAAACCTTTTGTACATCGGGACACTTTGACAAGAATCCTATCACGCTTTCATGGTTAACACAAGAAATAACCAATATTCTGCTGACGATTCAAAACAACCTCCTAAATTGATCCAATTCCATCAAGGAGGTACTAATATAATGAATCCTATATTCGATCAAGACTCACCATCAACACCTTTTAATAGAAGACAACAAGAAACACCCACAATGGATATACCCTATGAATGGGATACTGAACGTGAAGAAGAAAATGATCAAGACAATCATACAATGTCTAAAAACAAATGGGATATACAATATGGTCATAGAAACAAGGAAGAAGAGGAACTTTTGAAGCCCTATCAAACCAGATCCAATCTTTTCAATCTCAAATTTAAGACTTGAAGGAAGAAAAGGATACCTCATCCAATAAGTCTTCATTAAGATCAATCTTTCCTTTTCTATTTGATCATGATCCACACCTATCTTCATCTTATTAAAGAAAATTTCACTTCACAACTTCACTACAATCCTATATATGATCAAGAATAATCTCAAATCAATCTCATCTTTGATCAAGATCAATGTCACGATGACCATCCTATCTTTGATCAACAATATTTTCTACAAATTCATGACAATCCCATCTTTTATCAAGAAAATAAAGAGGATTCAGCTGAGAGCCTTTCCTATCAATCATGCAACAACAACAAATCAAAGAATTATGATCTTGAATCTCAAATCTCTTTGTTAAGTTCAAGTGAATCAAAATTTCCATTGGATAGAGCATTTAATCCTTTGGGATAGTCTTATGAATCAGCTTTGGAAGAAATCCTTTAAAATAATCTCACCACGTTACCTCAAATCACTTCATATGGTTTTGTATTCTTGAGTAACTATTGTGCATATCATAGACTTAATGAGCATGCAACTTAATCTACATCTTTCTGCAAGTCTATTCCATGCTTCCAAGAACAAATACTCTAAGATTCCATATGCTTCAATGCCTATCATGCCTATTCAAAATGATCCTTCATCAACACTTCAAGAATACCTCATACACATTAAAGCTTCTACCTTGTCATTAGAAGTGGCTATATGTCAAGAGGATAATCCAAAGTATGAAGAAATAAATGATCAAGATCAAGACATTACCCAATCGCCTCCAACATTTGACGAAGATCCCATATCCCTATAATCTCATGATGATCCCATCATTTTATTTTATTTATTCCAAGAAGATATCCCTCCACCTCAAGAGCTACATACCTCTCCATATCCTTAGAAAGATCAAGATATTGCCTCTACTTCTAATAATTCTATTGAAAATCAAGTGCAACATACTCTTCCTACATTATCTAAAGATCATTTTCAAGATCAAAGTATCCTATAATTTCCTTTTCATACTCCTTCATATCCACCTCAATAAACAATCATTCCTCTGAATCCCTTGCAGGACAATAAAACCCCTCAAGCCTTAGTGGTTCCTATCAAACTTTCTCCTATCAAAGTTATTCATTAGCCTATGGGTATAAATATGACTCCTAATGATGAGAGCCTTGGCCATGCAACTCACTCTAAAGATGCTGATATCCATTTTACACCTTATCTCCATCCATTTAAACATAAGCACATGCCTTCACCATAACCCAAATCTATTATTGGTCCCTATGTCCCAGAGCTGAAACCTTCAAACCTTCCATCTATATTGGGTCCTTATATCCCTCCATCCACTATGTCTATCAATCCTAGCTTGTCATTCACTTACCCTATCTCCTATAAAGATCCACAAAGACATGCATCCTTGAACCCTCCATGTCAACTCATCCATATGAACTAGCCATGCCAACCTTATTCATCCATAGTTCCCAAGTCTTTTGGAAGCAATTTGGATGTCAAACAAAGAAATCAGAAATCCAAGAATCCACTTATATATCAATATCACCATGTCCTATCTAATAGACATGTGAATACAAAGAAAAAAGAGATAATAAAGAGAACACAAATGTCCAACAAGAAAAGAAGAAAATTGAAGAAAATGTGGGTTCCAAGATCCCTCATTGAAGAAGTGCATGTTAAAGCATCCTAAAACAAATAAAAATCAAAAGCTATGTGGATTCCCAAGTCATTCTTAAAAGAATTGAATGCAAAACAAAAATTAGATTTGGCATCCAAGCTTCCAAAGGCTCCCACTCCATCTCCTTTCAAAAAATTTCCATCTTCCAAATCTATTTTGGGTCCTCATATCCCAAATCCATTACTTTGAATACTTCACCATCTTCTCCATCCATCTTGGGTCCTTGTGTACCAAGATCCATATCTATTCCTACATCGAAACCTCAAGCTATTCCACCCACTTTTACTCTATCATTCCATCTCCCTTAAAGGTGTGTATCATTGTTGATCTTGTCACCCTATCCATCTACACCTATGAAAACCTGTCAATACCCTATCCACTATCCAACACCTACACATTCTTCTTATCCTCCTTATTATTCTCCCATATCCCTTATCCATCATCGCATAAATCCTTACTCATCATCTAACCTATCATCATTTGTATCCCCTTATCATAACCCTATAAACATCTTTGAGAATAATTTCAGTGGGCTTGGCCTATCATAGCATATCATTCAAAGGAGCAAAATCCAAAGAGCAAGAAAAAGTTAAAAAAATCAAAAAAGAGAAAAAGTGCCTTGGTGAAAACCTGGTAAACAGGCGCCTTGGTAGAAAAATTAAAGAGAAATAAATTTATCCTATGATGAAAACCACTTATTGTGGCACTTTGGGAAAGTACCATGATGAAAACATGGCAAATAGGCATCATGCATAATTTCTTCATCTTGCACTCTCTCCGAGAGGCAAGTTCTATCCACACTACTCTATCCATCATATCCTCGATCATGCAACTTCCCTATCATGATCTTTCTTATCCCAAGACAATCCTCACTATCCATAAAAAATCCTTGCACTAATCCTAAAATATTCACTTATAATTCTATGACCCCTTATCTTGATCGTGTTGTCCTATCATTAACCTCTCTAAATTGACCCCTTGGTCTTCATCAAAAGGAAGAACGAAAAATGCAAAAAAGGTTCTTAGAACTCTCTTGACATGTCCAATCTTTTGGACTACAACTATCCTACATGATTTTAATGACATTAGGTCATTATCCTATATTCTATTTAGCACCGCTTCATGAGCCTACATTGCTATATTATTTTTCCCTAGATTGGGTAATCTTGAAGAGACTTTCCTTGAAAGTCGCATTTGCTTGCTTCATCCATCATTGCCTATCCACTTCTCATCCATTAGTTCACTAAACCATCGGTAATGCCCTACACCTTGCTAGACATTGGGGGAAACAATGTGATCATGCTTGAAAATTGATAACCTTTAAGAATCCAAACATATTTTAAAATCTTTAAAAATCCCAAAAAATCATAAAATCTTTAAAAAATCAAAACAAATTGTAAAATTCAAAAATCCAAAAATCATCAATTCTGCATTTATCCTCATCACTGGTGCATATCTTGTATATCCTTTGTATCCTTATGCACTTCAATCGGTTTTGTATCCTCTTGTCATAGTTTAGATCCAGTCCAAATCTCATCCTTAGGACACTTTGTATTTAGTTTGGGGAGCAAGTTCCTAGTCACCCTGGGGAGTCACTTCCAAGTTGTCAATTCAACCATCTTCATGCGTGGATTCAACCACATTGCCTATCAAATATCATCTATTATGCCAATATGCAATGATGTTTTTCAACACCCCACGAGCTTAAACGAACAATGTTTCTCAACACTCATCAAACAAACAACAATCAGAAAAAAGAAATCACACACAATCAACCAATGGTGTTTCTCACCATACCTATCATGGATAACATGGTTATAATTTTTCTTAGCATGTCTTTTGAGTGACTCTATGATGTCTTCATACTAGAGGAACAATGATGGTGGGCATGTTATTTTCTTTATCTTCTATCTATCACCATTGCTTGTTGATTGTCATATTTCTTGAGGAATTCCAAGAGTCACTGGACTAGAAGACCATAGAAGGATTATGACATTTTTTTTTTGTTTTCTACTTGTGAGTTAATTCATAATAGTGTAAAAACCTATGTTAGGACATGATCACCAAATAATCATCGAGGACATATGCATATGAAAAGGACTAATTCTTGTTTGTTAATCCGTGAAAGAAGTATTCATATCATCATGATCGCCTGAGTACCAGTGGTGGTTGCACTTGCTTGAAACTAACACCTAACAACTAAAAAATCTATGATGATAAAGAGCATAACAAAACAAATCAAAATAATGATACTCATGGAAGATTGCATCTCATTCTAGGGGCATTCATTTCATTCTTGCAATCAGCTGACTTGATCAAAATCACCTCAAGGAAGGAAATATATCTTCAACGTCGATGAGTATCACACTTAAGATCCTTGAATCTATCATCATGATTGATCATTATCATAAGATCAATTGAAAGGGATTATAATTCAACTTTCTTCATCATCAATGTCAATACAATCTTATAAATCAATTCAACATTTTCTCAAATCATCATCCATCATTATTCAGTTTTCTTCTATCCCATTTTGATCTTGCTCCCAAGGGAGCATCATCAATATCAATACATCCTATTACTCCTACCCGAGTTATTGTGTTGTCATTAGTTTTGTCAAATTCATGATAAAAAAAGGAGATAGTCGGTAAAAGATAAATTACACTAAGGCAAACATTTGGTAAAGCAAAGAATCATAGACACCAAGCACTGAACAGTGACAAGCACTGAGTTGAGCAAAGAATAGTAAGTCACCGAGCAGTGGAAATTACCAAGATGCGGTGAAGTTACCAATCAACATTAGTCACCAAGTCACTGAGCATAGTTAGTCACTGATTAGAAGTTATATCACCGAGAAAGATCAAAGCATATTACCGAGTAATATCAGAGACGATATAACAATTCAAATTGGATACATTAAATCTGGATACCGAGCAGAAGAATCTTTTTACAGTATTCAAGGCAGAAGTTAGGTATAACATTGGGATTTTAAAAACATGATTGTACATGATCACAAGGCAAATCAACCAATGAAAGACAAGTATAATAAATACATTGGGAATGAAACAAACCTTGTACCACTTCCCTCCACTACAAAAGGAGAAGGATCTAAGATAGGTTAATCACCTTAAGATCATATAAAAAGGAACAAAACATGAAGATGACAGATGATAGTGAAAATTGTAGAGATAGAGGCAGTTACAACGACAGAGCTAAAGGAGTTAGAATGCAGAAGTTTTAGGGTGCAGAATAGATAAGTTACCAAGTGCAGAATGAGGTAATTCACTTGCAGAGCATAAAGAATCCAAACAACATTATGTTTGATGCATACTCACGCACATTTTTGTAATAAGTTTCATATTTAATAGAAGATTAGAAATCCCATTCAGTGGGTAGGCCCTAACAGGTCTTAATTTGTAAATCCTCTAACCGGGTACATCTCTTAGATGGGAGATAGTAAAAATCCTTTAACAAGGTAGTCTGCATAAGTCTTTTTGTACTCCTAAAAGGGAACACTATCATAAGTAGCTAACATTGTATCTCTAACAAAGTAACCTTTATACTACAATAGTGAAGGATTATGGGTGCCATCCCCACTGTAGTTTTTTCCTCTAACAAATGATTTCTGCATGACCAAAAATCATGGATTTATGTGTTGTGTTATTCTGATTTACTTTACATGTTTTATAATGTCTTTATGCATGATATTCAGATTGATGAATGATAATGAATTAGAGTTAAAAGTTTTGAAGTAATGATTCACCCCTCCCCTCCCAACACTTACCTTTCCATAGAATAATCCAACAATTGGTATCAAAGCCTGGACTCTTGAGATAGGGCTTTAACCACCTGAGAGTAAAGATCACGAGTATGGAAAGTTACAAGCAATCTAAGAAGGTTGAGAGTATTGAGTTTGAGTTGGAGAATGCACAAGAAGAGATTGAAGATATGAAAAGAAAGTTAGAAAAGTCCTGAGAGTGAGAAAGTAGTTATGCATTGTGATGAACTATAACTGATTGAATGTTTGAAGATGTTAAGTTGATGATCATCGAGATGAAAAAATTTAATGCAAGACATTAAAATAGTTAATGTATTGTATTTTCATTGATGTCAACATGATATAATCTGATTGGTTATATAGATATTGTCAAAGACTTCAAAGAACCAAAGAGATAAAGTTTATGTTATCAGTAATGCATAAAAGTTCAGTATACACCAAGTGACAACCAACACCGATGGATAGTGCACACCGATGGATAGAGAACCCCAAGAAGAGTCACAGTGATACCCGAGAAAGCATTACCAAGAAGAATCTATGTGATACCCGAGAAGAACTGAAAGTCACAGTGTTGCCTGATGGATGGACAACCCTGACGGACAAAGATGCCTGAGGACAACTGAAGTCAAGACTGAGCAAACAAGGAGTTAAACACCGATAAGAACTGAAGTTCAGAAATGACAACAGACTTAGTTGGTAGGAGCTAAATATGGAGTTAACTGATTGATCACATTGTTTTCATCGACCAGTTAAAATCTAGAGATAAGCTAGGGATTTAAAGATAGTTTTATTCTAGTTGTCAAGGAGGAATTTGCAGGATAAAACTAAAGTATGCTTTAAAGCAAGAATGGAAAGCTTTGTGGATCACGTCAAGAACAACAAAGACAAGGACTTATAAATGGTAAAATCATGTCTATAAGAGAGACAAGATAATTAATTATGAATTAGGGGGAATAATAAGAGAGGATGCTAAAGAGAATACTGGTGAAGATAAGAAGTCTTCATACATTCCTGATCAAACAAGCTGAAGAACAGAGCTAAATATTTCTGCGGACACCGAGCAACAAATAAGCAACAACATCACCGAGCAGAAAGAAGTGGAGCAAAGGAAAAAAAAAGAAACATTGATCATAAAGGTATTATGAGCTTACAATAGATCTAAACATCTGCAAGATTAAGTTGTATTTATGAACAGATCATATACTGTTTCAGTTTAACCATTGATTTAGAAAATCTCTTAACATAGTGGGATTTAACTATCATTTATATATGGAGATACATCCTAAGGAGTATCAAAAATTTTCTCATAAAGATAACATAGTGAAATGCTAGATATCAAGTGAAAAAATATTATATTCAAAGCCTCTAACAAGGTCTCACTTAACAGTGTGTTTGTAACCTTTAATAGGGTTGGCTCTTCACCGAGCTCACTTCAGAAGAGTGAAAATTTTGGGCTACCGGTCCCAAGTGTTTTTTCCCCTAACAGGGTTTCCACGTTAAAAATCTATGTGTCAAATGTGTATATGGTTCATTTCTTTAATGTTTTGCTTTACACATTACTAAAACAAGATTGATTGGTAAACACTAAGTTATTTACTACATTTCGGTAAAGGCTAGACTGCTATTTGGTAAAGCTTAAGAAAAAGGATAAATAGTGTATTCCGAGCAGTAGTTATTTGATAAGATTATTTAAAGTCATACATCTTGTAGGACTGAAGATAAATAGAGGTTTATATTTGTGGTATAAAGTTTTTGGGTTGATTTATTGGATTAATTTTGAGGCCACTGATTCACCCCCCCTCTCAGTTATTCTAACAATTGGTATCAAAGCTTTGTGTGCTTAGAAGGAAGGTTTCAAGACCTAAGAAAAATATCACAAGATGAGAAAAAGGGATGTGCCTAAGTTGAATAAAGACAACTTTGCATCATGGAAAAGAAGGATAAGACTCCACCTATCAGGTATTGGAAATGATGTTACTCAATACTTGGATACTAATTATGTGTTTCCTACTGGTCCTCACACACTTAATCAATTGAGAGAAAAGCATGAACACAATTCTATGATGATATAAATTTCTTCCTCACTCTCTCATGCTAAATTTGAAGATGTAAAAACATGCACCACTGCAAAGAAAATCTGGGACAAATTGAAGCTAGTACATGGAGGAGATGCAAATGTGCTAAGAGCTAAGGCAGAAAGCCTAAGAGGAAGGTTTGATGACCTAATAATGAAAGAAGGAGAAAACATCACTTAGTACAACTACAAAATCATAGAGGTAGTCAATGCTATTCGAGGAGTAGGAGGTGTACTTGAAGAAGAAAGAGTGGTAAGTAAAATCCTAAGAACCTTACTGCCTGTTTATGCTATTAGAGTATCTACTATACAAGAAATGAGACCAGTAGAAAATAACAATGTCACTCTAGATAGTTTGGTTGGTAGAATTATTTCATTTGAGATTAATAACTTTAACAATAGTTTCTTACCATCTATTGAGTCTGCATTCAAATATTCTTTGAAAATAAGTAGGTCAATTCATAAACACACTATGAGAAATGATAGTGAAAGTGATAGTGATGACCAAGAACTTGATGAGATTGAAGCACTAATGGCTAGAAGATTGTAGAGAGGCAAAGGTAGATACAAAGGTAAATTACCATTAGTATGTTTTAATTGTAAAGAGATTGGACACTTTTCTGCTAGATGCCCTAAAAAAAGAAAAGAAGACATAAACAGTGACAGATCATATGAAAAGAAGTTTGACAGAGGTGATGTCAGAGATTACCGAATTAACCGACAATCTGACAGAAGAGATAATTAAGACTACAAGGACAAAGGAAAAAAATATTGTTACCTAGATGAGAACAAAGCTGAGAATACTGACACTGAATCTGATGAAGATATTGAGGTGGCATTTGTTGCCATGAAGGATGATTCAAATGAAGAGGAAAGGTATGTTGAGACTGCACTCATATCTAAGGTTAGTAAAAATGATGTCTGTATTATTGATAGTGATTGTACTCACCACATGACTGGAGATAAAGAAAATTTTGAAACTTTTGAATACTATAATGGTGGATCAGTAAGAATGAGTAATGAATCACCTTGTTCGGTTGAAGGTAAAGGAACCATAATGTTGAATAATCTGATCAGTTTTGAAAATGCATATTTGGTGAAAGGACTTAACTATAATCTATTGAGTGTTTCACAACTGAATAACATAGTACACCGAGTTGCATTTAAGAACAAAAATGAAAAGATCTTTAATGAATCAGGAAGGTTGATCGGAAATGGTGAACAAACAAAAGGTAACCTATTATATCTTGGTGATATTAACACCACTTGTTTAATGACTAGAAAAAAAGACATATGGTTGTGACATAAAAGGTTATGTCATGTAAATTTTGACAACATGATTAGGATAAGAAATAAAAGGAAAGTACGAGGCTTACCGAGCATGTCAAAGCCCAACCATGTCATGTGTAAGAATTGTCAAAAAGGTAAAATGACAAAGTCTAGTTTCAAGAGAAAAACCTACACATCTAATGCCATTCTAGAATTAGTCCATACTAATCTATGTGGACCAATGAGAACAAAGAGTTAATATGGTGATAGATACTTCACTCTCTTTGTTGATGATTATTCTAGAATGATGACATTTATGTTCTTAAAAGAGAAATCAGAAGCATTCAAGATGTTTAAATGGTATAAAGCTATTGTAGAAAAACAAAGTGGTAAGGAACTGAAATGATTAAGATCAGATAGAGGAGGAGAATTTATTTCTGATGAATTCACTAACTTTTGTAATGATCATGTAATTCAAAGACATGTTTCTACACCAAGAACACCACAACAAAATGGGATTGCTGAAAGAAGGAACATATCCATTGTTGATTGTGCCAGAACACTGATGATTGAGAAAGGCATCACTCAAACATTTTGGAGAGAAGCTGTCAGTACTACTATCTACACATTGAACATAGCTCAATTGAAGAAAGACACCAATAAGACACCTTATGAGCTCTGGTATGGATACACACCCAATGTAAGTTACTTCAGAATTTTTGGAAGTCAATGTTATATTTTGAAAGATGATAGAAATAGAAATCTTGTCTCCAACGGTGAAGAAGGAATATTTTTAGGGTATTCTACCAAAAATAAGGCTTATAAATGTCTTAACAAATCCTCTAACAAAATAATTGAAAGTGCAAATGTCAAAGTAGATGAATTTACTGAGAAAAATGATGAAGAAAGAAGAAAAAGAATCGGAAGACTACAACAGGTTTGTATATAGTGAAGAACCTGACACTCTGCCCAAGCAATAGTGTATCGCTCCTGAGTGATAGAACAATGCTCCCGAGCATTAGGCTGCAAACACTGAAAATTAGGAAATTGCTCGACATGATGTCCTGAGTGATGGAGATCAGAATGAAGGTCAAGATGATGATCAGAATGATGAACAAAGAGCTGAACTGATACTTTCCAAGTATGTCAAAAGGAACCATCCATAGAACCATATCATAGGCGACAAAAGGCTAGAATGAGAACAAGAAGTAAGTCACTGAACACTAGATGTTTAATTTGTGATTTTGAGCCTAAATATGTTAATACTGCACTTTAAAATGAAGAATGGGTTAGTGTTATGAATGAAGAGATAGAATGGATTGAGAAGAACATAACATGGACATTATTACCTAGACCAGATGACAAGAATGTCATTTTTACCAAATGGATATTTAGAAACAAGCTAAATGAGAATGGAGAAGTCACAAGGAACAAATCAAGATTAGTATGCAAGGGGTGTGCACAAGAAGAAGGTATTGACTATGGAGAAACCTTTGCACCCATTGCTAGATTAGAAGGAGTCAGAATTCTACTTGCTTATGTTGCATTCAAAGGATTCAAGGTATACCAAATGGATGTCAAGTATGCATTCCTAAATGGAATACTAGAAGAAGAGGTATACATTGAACAACCAGAAGGGTTTGTTGATCCTAACAAAAGAAACATGGTTTGTAGACTACACAAAGCCTTGTATGGATTGAAACAAGCACCGAGAGCATGATATGAAAGAATTCAATCCTATCTCATAAGTATTGCATTTGTAAGAACAAGTGAAAACAATAATCTGTATTTAAAAGAAGATACTGATGATAACATTTTGATTGCTGAAATATTTGTTGATGATATCATATTTGGAGGGAATGATATGTTGTGAAAATCATTTGCTAATAAAATGAGAAAAGAGTTTGAGATGTCAATTTTTGGGGAGATCAAATTCTTTCTTGGTCTACAGATTTTTCAACAACATGCAGGCATCTATATCACACAATCCAAATACATCAAGGAAGTGCTGAAGATATTCAAGATGGAAGATTCCAAACTAGTTGGAACACCTATGGAAACCAGATGAAAGATGAAAAAGGAAGACAAGTCAACCAAGGTAAATTAGACCCTATATAGATGTATAATTGGAAAACTCATTTATGTTGTTCATACTAGACCAGATATAACACATGAAGTTGGAATATTTGCAATATTCTCTGCTAATCCCAAGGAATCACACATGACTCCTATCAAAATAATTCAGAGATATCTAAAGAATAACGAGGACTATGGCTTATGGTAAAAAAGAGAAGGCAAATTTGAGCTTCAAGTCTATACAGATGCTAATTGGGTTGGAAACTTAGATGATAGAAATAGCACAAAAGGAGGAGAATTCTTTATGGGTGACAGACTTGTCACATGGATAAGTAAGAAGCAAGGATGCATCTCACAATCTAATGCAGAAGAAGAATATGTGGTTGCTATTGCAAATTGCTCTAAGATTGCATGGATCAAGCAATTCTTGGAAGGTATGAATATGAAAATTCTTGAACCAGTGATTATCTATTGTGACAATACTAGTGCAAC
The DNA here is from genome assembly GCA_018584345.1 of Thuja plicata. Classification (NCBI taxonomy): domain Eukaryota; kingdom Viridiplantae; phylum Streptophyta; class Pinopsida; order Cupressales; family Cupressaceae; genus Thuja; species Thuja plicata. Next base: position 713,222 of record MU226193.1, read on the forward strand.
AAACATTTCAAAGAACCCAGTCATGCATGCTAAGACTAAGCATATTGCTATCAAGTATCATTACTTAAGGGAAAAAGTGCAATAGAAAGAGGTGATACTGGAATATGTTCAATCCAAGAAACAATTAGCAGACATATTCACAAAGCCATTGCCTAAAGGTACATTTGAGTACCTGAGAAAGAGACTAGGGGTCCGACCCTTGTCTATTGGTCACTAAGCTGACTAGGAGGCTGCATCAACCTACACATTATTAGAAGATCATTCATGTTGATGCAAGCAAAGAGATGGACTACAAAGATACATCAGTACACAACAAGATACTTATCTGCACCACACACTAGAGTTATTGTATTGTTGATGGAAAGGGAAATTCAAGGAATATATTATAAAAAGGGAAGGATATAGTTTGGCATTGTTGTCAAAGGGAGAGAGATTATATATCCATATGAAATATCAATCATGATAATCCAAAGGGAGAGAAGTATCCTAAGGGAGAGATGACTCTAAGGGAGAGAGTATATCCATATAAAATATATATTGCTGTCAAAAGGAAAAGAGATATCCATCAAGGAGAGGAATAGTCAAAGGGAGAGAAAAAATTAAAGAAGAGATTCTATAACAAAGAGAGAGACAAAATTAGAAGTTGCTACATCTATCTAGTGAAGGGATACAGAAAAAAAAGGTATTATGCAAGAATCAAATCTAAGCTAGAAGAGCATACCGAGAGTCAGATAATTGTATTGGTTATAGAAAAATAAGTTTGGTAGAAATTGATGAACTACAACTGATATATTTCATTTTGTATTCGTATTATGTAGTATGTTGCCATCAATCCCAAAGGGAGAGATTGATGAACTATAACTGATTGAATGTTTGAAGATGTTAAGTTGATGATCTCCGAGATGCAGAAAGCTAATGCAAGACATTAAAATAGTTAATGTAATATATTTTCATTGATGTCAACTTGACATAATCTGATTGGTTATATAGATATTGTCAAATAATTCAAAGAACCAAAGAGAAATAGGTTATGCTATCAGTAATGCATAAAAGATCAGTATACACCAAGTGACAACCAACACCGATGGATGGTGCACACCAATGGATAGAGAATCCTGAGAAGAGTCACAGTGATACCTGAGAAAGACACCCACACAAGCATTACTGAGAAGAATCTATGTGATACCCGAGAAGAACTGAAAGTCATGGTTTTTCCCAAAGGACAGACAACCCCAATGGACAGAGATTCCTGAGGACAACTGAAGTCAAGACCGAGCAAACAAGGAGTTAAACACCGATAAGAACTGAAGTTCAGAAATGACAACAGATTTAACTGGGAGGAGCTAAATATGGAGTTAACTAATTGATCATATTGTTTTCATCAACTAGTTAAAAGCTAGATATAAGCTAGAGATTTAAAGACAGTTTAATTCCAGTTGTCAAGGAGAAATCTACAGGATAAAACTAAAGTACTCTTTAAAGCAAGAATGACAAGATTTGTAGATCATGTCAAGAACAAGAAAGACAAGGACTTAGAAATGGTGAAATCATGTCTATAAGAGAGACAAGCTAATTCATTATGAATTAGGGGGGAATAATAAGAGAGGACGCTGAAGAAAATATTAGTGAAGATAAGAAGTCTTCATATAGTCCTGATCAAACAAGTTGAAGAACAGAGCTAAAGATTTTTGCGGACACCGAGCAACAACATCACCGAGAAGAAAGAAGTGGAGCAAAGGAATAGAAAAGAAACATTGATCAAAAAGGTATTACGAGCTTAAAATAGATCTAAACATCTTCAAGATTAAGTTGTATTTATGAACAGATCATATACTATTTCAGTTTAACCATTGATTTAGAAAATCTCTTTATAGAGTGGGATTTAACTATCCTTTATATATTGAGATACATTCCAAGGAGTATCAAAAATTTTCTCCTGAAGATAGCATAGTGAAATGCTAGATATCAAGTGACAAACTATTATATTCAAATCCTCTAACAAGGTCACACTTAACAATGTGTTTGTAACCTTTAATAGGGTTGGCTCTTCACTGAGCTCACTTCAGAAAGTGAAAATTTTGGGTTACCTATCCCAAGTGTTTTTTACCCTAACAAGGTTTCCACGTTAAAAATCCATGTGTCAAATGTGGATATGGTTCATTACTTTAATATTTTTCTTTACACATTACTAAAATAGGATTGATAGGTAAACACTAATTTATTTACTGTATTTCGGTAAAGGCTAGACTGCTATTTGGTAAAGCTTAAGAAAAAGGATAAACAGTGCATTCTAAGCAGTAGTTATTTGATAAGATTATTTAAAGGCAAACATATTGTAGGACTAAAGATAACTAGAGGTTTATATTTGTGGTATAAAGTTTTTGGGTTGATTTATTGGATTAATTTTTGAGGCCACTAATTCACCCCCCCCCTCTCAGTTATTCTAACACATTGAACTAAAATCCACACAAGAGCATGTTGATACACTTGAGACAACATATGAAGGTAGTCTAAATGATGAAGCTGATTCAACCATTGAAAAAATCATGGAAAAGAACAAGACACTCACCTAGCAACTGAACTTAGCAAAGATAAATCAAGAAGTACAAGGAATAAGAATGAGTGAGATACTTGAATCTAAGGGTACAATTGAAGAAGCATTGAGATTAGCTAAAGAAGAAAAAGACATTTTGAGAAAAGAATAGATGAGAAAGACAATGAGATCATGAGGATAACACAAGTACTCTATAATATGACCAATCAACTAGTGAGTTATAATATAGAGTTGACCAAGAAAGAATTTGAGAATCTAGCATTGAAGTGTGAAGTTGAAAGATTGGCCTGTGAAGTACAATATGAAAAAGAAGCCAATGAAGAACTGAAGAGAAATGAGGAATCACTAAGAACATTGGACAAATAGATTAAAGGCTAGAAACAAATGAAATATAAAACTGTACTTGGATTCAATAGTGAGAGCACTACTGAGAAAGGAGAGTCCTCTAATCAAGCTGACAATCAAGCCACTTCTGCCCCACCGAAGTCAAAGAAGCCTAGTTTCTACCACTGTGGGAAACCTGGACATACTGAAAATGTGTACAGAAGAAAAAGAGATAAGTCTCAAAGTTCACATAAGTTTGATAGATATTTTTATACCTGCAATAAGTATGGGCTTTGAGCACTTGAATGCAGATCAAGAATTGTAAACAACACAAGAAAGCCAAAGTTCGATGGATACTGCAATACTTGAAACAAGTATGGTCACAAATATGAAGAATGCAAATCACAAAAGAGAAATGAAAAATGGCTACCAAAATGATAGAATATGCCAATCAACCGACATGGTACATCTATACCATGGAACTACAATACAAGGATATCATGTTTAGTCTTTGGAAGATATGGACATATTGCTGCAAACTGCATGTTGCTACATGGCAGGAACAATAGAATCTATTGGAGAAACCCTGGAATGGCATGCTTCTATTGTTATAAGCTAGGTCACCTTTCCAAATACTATAGGTACCAAGGCAAAGATCCTACCGAGGAAGATACATTTGATAAATTGAAAGTGAATGTTGAAAAGATGAGAGAGAAGATGAATAGGACATGGAGAAGAAAGACCATGGATGATGGAACATCATTCAGGACAGTTGAAGGTACCACATCCTCCAGATTAGGTGAAACCAAGTATACCTAATCAGTTAAGAGGTATGAGTAGGAACTGCAAGTTAAATTTCAAATCTTAAATCGATTCCTAAATCTATGTATAGAGATCTATATGATAAAACTTAGACGTATTTGGATACATACTATTGAGTTTATGTTTCATATTCATTTGGTGAAAGGAAATGGAAAAGGTAATCATTAAAGAAAGTTGATGGAGCATTAATTGTTATTTTTATGACTGTTGGAAACCATAAACCAAGAAAAAAATATAAATAGACCTCATCGTTTATTATTGTTACTTACCGTTTTCTAGAGCATTGTGAACAGAGTTGCAGAATTGAGTCTTCAAGAAAATTAGAGGGATTGTGAAGGTAATCCTAAACTATTTTGAGAAAATTTGAATCTATTAAAGATATTTGTGGTGTTTCCCTAGCTATGTTAGCGCCACTGATTCATAGAAGCAAACCCTAGTTTGAGAATCTATGTTAGATAAGAAGATATGGCCCCAAAAGCTCAAAACCTAGCTATTGTTGAGAATTTTGAGCTTGTGAATCCTAAGTACAAGCTACCTCCTGTGAAGGCATCTAAGCCAGACATTATGGGTGCACTTTCATCCATTATAGTAAGATTTCTATTGATTGAGGACATTCGCACGTTCATCCATTATAAAGTTGAGGAGATTTGTGAAGTGGAAATTGATTCATCTTACCAGAAGTTATGTGCAGACGAGAAACTAAAGAATGATCATGTTCATATGGAATTGAAGGGACACATGCCCTGCATATCCTGAGGGTATTCAAAACTAAATGGATAAGGATGGTCCTTAGCCGAGTACACGACCAATTTATGTGGCTAGATCAACATGTGAAGATCACAAAGGATGTATTGCACATTGTGACAGGTTACCCGATTGGCAGCAAGCCGAAAACTATAAGAAAAATTGAGAAGAACAACTTGAGTGAATTGACAAAATCTAAATGAGATGGAAGAGATCTAGAGATTTCTTATGTTGAAGACCCCGAGTTGAAATTTTCATGTACTATCTTATCCTACCAAGTATTTCAATCATCCTAAGTGGACAATGTACCTTGTGGAGTTGTTGTTTTGGATTAAAAGATTGTAAAGAAAGATATGTAAATTAAATTATGTGAGATTCTGTTGAAGCAACTTGAAGACAACATGAATTCCATAAGAAAATATAAGACAAACAAATTGAAGTTTGGCTCAATACTGGTATGCATATACTTTTATTTTGAGAAATTATTTCCATATTTTGGAAATGGGAATGTTGATAACCCAATCATTTATCAAATTAGTGAGTATATTCAAAATCTAGGAGAAAATCTAGACATTATAATGAATTACTACTTCTCTAAGTTCCAAACAAGAATGCATCATAAATTTAGAGTTCCACCTTAATTAGTTGAGAAATATCACGATTCTATTTATTTTGAGGTAGACACTGACTCATGCATTGTCAGGGAAGTTGAGCCTAGGAGCACCTAGCTACAACCTATGGGATATGAGATGGACATAGAAATTGCATCTCAACAAATTGAAACTCTCTTAGCTAAGCCTACTAAAAAAAGAGCCAAGAGATATGGAACATATGAATAAGTTAAGGCTAAGATTAAGCAAGGTATCTTGGTACCTAAAATTCAAAGAAAATCTACCAAGATGATTGCTAATATGTCTAATAATTTTGGAATTGATAATGAAGAAAATTAGGTAGGACCCTCTGAAGTGGAAGGTAAGAAAACACAAGTGTTGAAGCCTTCACTGAGCCCCAAATCTACTAGACCATCAACAAGGTCTAGAACTACACCTAAAGAAAATAATAATTTTGTTGAATCGAAAGGCAGGGCATATGTAAGAAGAAAGAAAGAAAACACTAAACCAAGGAGAAGGCTGAAGATAACACCAGACAATGACACAGAGACTGAAGATTTAAGCAAGTTCAAAGTTGTGAAAAACACACCTCCACCACCAGGAAGTCTAGATGAAATGCTAGACACAATGAAGAAGTATGGAACATTCAGAGGAATGAAGCACGTAAAATACAACACTCAAAGTAAAGAGAACAAGGTAAAAATTGAAGATGCAATTGTTTACTCTTTACACAAATTCAGATACACACCACTTGAAGTTATCAAGTTTTTACCTATTGAGTTATACACCAACATAGATACCAGATGGAAATATGCTATGAATGTTGAAAAACAAATGAGAAAAAGATCTCTTCTGATAACTGTACCAAATCTATATGTACAAGAAATTGAAGAGACATTGAAACAAAATTATAAACGATTCCTTGTAAAAGGAAGATCTTTAAGTATTATGATAGGAGAATTGGAGCAATTACAGTTAGAAACTGATGCCAAATGGAGAGAGATATTCAACATCAAAGAGATTGAATCTCAATATGAGCAAGAAAAGGATAAAATGACCGATGAAGTTGTCAAAGATGATCAAGGTAAGAATGATCCTATTGATTTGAAAATTTACACCAATGAAGTTATTATTGAAGATATTACTGACAAGGATGCAGGAGATGATATATCATAAGATGAAGATGTTATGACCACCAAGGAAACTGATACAGAACACATGAATATAAATGATAAGGCTATTATTGATCCATATATGCAGCTTGTATTGGAACAAGTACAAGATTATCACACAAATCAAGGTGATAGTGTTACAACTATGGATACAGAGGAGGTGACTACCGATCCTAAAAAGGAAATAGAGAAAGAGAAAGAAAAGGAAATAGAGAAAAAGAAGGAAAAGGAAACAAAGAAAGAGAAGGAAAAAGAAACTGAGAAAGTGAAGGACATAGAGAAGGATACAAAAACTAAGAACCTAGTAGCATAAAACACCAAATTAGTTCCGTCAACCGAGTCTATTGCACAACAATAAGAGCTCGATAAAGAAACATCAATGGAAACAAGTGAGCAGAAAAAAGACGAGAAAAAAAAAGATGAGCATAAAGAGAACACAATGCAAGAGAACAAAGCAGAGGAGAAACATGAGGAGAAGAAGGAAGAAAACAAGAAAGAGGAGAAGAGAGATGAAACTATTCCAACCGAGACAACATCTGATGCACTAAAGGCACCATGTTCCCCGAAGAATTCACCAACTGGAAGTATGTTAGCAAAGAAGAATAAATAAAAGAAGAGGAAAAATGTAGATCTAATCCAACCGATCATATTACCAAATATAGACATCTCTACAATGAGCCCTGATGAAATGATTGGCAAAATTGGTGAAACTTAAGGCCATGCAAAAGAAATTATTTCAAAAGAGAAATAAGATTGATGTATTGGAAAGTGTTAAGGATGTATTACAGGAGATTGTTCAAGATGCAACTGTTGATGAAAAAGAAAGTCTCATTAGTCAAGTAGAAGGACTAGTGGAACAAGTCCAAAATCCAAATCAAGTCACTATTGACTACATGATGAAGGTTCATTCGAGGAAGATGGAACTGCAAATGATTGAATCAATTCTAAACAACATTTCTGTAGATAAGGTATCACTTTCCGAGGCCTCTATTGATATTGAGACTAAATTGTCTCATATTATTTCAATATTTTAGAAAGTATGTTCCATTTCCCACTTCACCAAGGATATAAGGAAGAAAGATGAGTCTATTGAGACTGAGCTGACCGAGTAGCTGAAAAGTGTCACTACCGATCCTAGTTTTTTACAAGTCTATTACTCGAGGTTGAAACACTTGATGGGGATGCAACAATAACTAAGATGAGAAGAAAATAAGAGAAGGATGGAACTTATAGAGATGCAAGCACTTTTGATTCCCTACATTGAATTAATGGAAAGGCATTTGAAGAAGGCCAAAGATTTGGTCAAAACCCTTGATGGTAGCTCACTGGACACCATCATTAGAATGATAGATGATGTTGCTTCTCAAATTTTTTTACTTCAAACACTCAAAGATGCATGAGAGTCATCCCTAGATGATGCACAAAAGAAGTATGCTCACATTTTCACTCATGTATAAGTATACTGCCGAGCACTAAGAAATTTTGTTTTTGGCATATTTGTCAAAAGGGGGATAGATAGTATAAGTACAAAAGGAGGATATACGTGGTTATAAGTACATAAGGGAGATATAAGTATAATTTTTTGTGGAGTATTAACCCAGGGGGAGTTTTTGGAGATTTTTAATTTTTGGGAATTTTGATGACTTTGAAGTTTTTGTTAAAATGCCCAACTAATGTCAAAGGGGGAGATTGTTACTCCTACTTGAGTTATTGTGTTGTCATTAGTTTTTTCAAAGTCACAGTTGGTAAAGAAAAGTATCATAGAAACTGAGCATCAAACAAAGACACCGAGTTGAGAAAAGAATAGTAAGTCACCGAGCAGTGACCATTATTGAGAAGCAGTTTCAGTTACCGATCAACGTTAGTCACCGAGTCACCGAGCACAATTAGTCACCAAGAAGACATTATGTCACCGAGAAAGATTAGAGCATATTACCGAATAATATCGTAGCTAACATAACAATTCAAATTGGATACATTGAATCTGGACGTCAAGCACAAGAATATTTTACAGTATTCAAGGCAGAAGTTAGGTAGAACATTGGGATTGTAAAAACATAATTGTACATGACCACGAGGCAACTCAACCAATGAAAGAAAAGTATAATAAATGCATTGGGAATGAAACCAAACTTACACCGCTTCACCTCCACTGTAGACGGAGAAGGATCTAAAATAGGTTAACCGCCTTAAGATCAAATAAAAGGAACAAAACATGAAGATGACAGATGATGGTGAAAATTGTAGAGACATAAGCAGTTACAACGACAAAGCTAAAGGAGTTAGAATGTAGAAGTTTTAGGGTGCATAATAGATAAGTTACCAAGTGCAGAATGAGGTAACTCACTTGCAGAGCATAAAGAAATTGAACAACATTATGTTTGATGAATACTCACAGAAATTTTTGTAATTGGTCTTATAGTTATTAAAAGAGTAGAAATCCCATTCAGTGGGTAGTCCTAACATGTCTTATTTTTGTAAATCCTCTAACCGGGTACATCTCTTAGATGAGAGATTGTAAAATTCCTTTAACAAGGTAGACTACATAAGTATTTATGTACTCCTAACAGTGTAAGCTACCAGAAGTAGCTAACATTGTAGCTATAACTGAGAAACCTTTATACTGTAGTAGTGAAGGGTTGTGGGTGCCATCCCCACCATAGTTTTTTCCTCTAACAAAGGATTTTTGTGTGACCAAAAATCATGGAGTTATGTGTTGTGTTATTCTAATTTACTTTACATGTTTTATAATGTCTTTATGCAGGATATTCAAATCGGTGAATGATAATGAATTAGAGTTAAAAGTTTTGAAGTACTGATTCACCCCTCCCCTCTCAGCACTTACCTTTCCATAGAATAATCCAACACATCCTTGCATCTAGATCATCAAATAAATTTATTATCAAATCCGATAACACATCAAACCAATCATCGAATTAGTCGATCAACAACATCAAATCATCTTCATTAATCTCGTTATCAAGAAAATTAAATATTCAAATAAGGTTCCATATCGAAGTGGAATTTCATTAGTTGGGGTATTAAATTCATCAGGAACTATATCAATCAACATCATCAAACGAATAGGGGCATGTCAGTTTCCTTCCATCAAGTTGGCAATGTCAAATAATAGACTTCATCACAAATCATATTAAGCCAGTTATCTATGCCTATGAATCCTTAAGGTTAAAAATCATCTACCAAGTATTTAGTTTCATCACATCAAATTGAATATGTTGAGTGGAATCTTATTGACCTTCATTCAATAAATTTCAGAGTCAGTACTACCGGTCTTTGTTCAATCAAATTCAGAACTGATATCATCAATTGAATTTTTTTTCAATCAGGATAAGAATTCTGAATTATCAAATCATGAGTAGTTTCATCGCTCTATATAAAAGTATTCTCTAAATCAACATCATTCTATTCTTTGAAACAACATGCTGCTCGCATGTCGATTCAAAGAGGGGAAAATGCAATCACCCTAAATTAGGCTAGTCTAACCAAAGGTCCTATTTTCCTTAACTTAGGATCTTTCTCCCAATTATGCTACCCTGATTATCTAATTACTAGCATAATTCATCAAAATCATTAGAATCCCTTAATCAAGCATCAACCATTATTGATCAATCAATAATTTCTCATTAATTACCTTGGCCTATTTAATTAAATCAACTTCATTAAATCTCTTGGCTAAAGTAATTAATTAAAACAAATTAATAAAGCTCATAAATCACAACTCACCACTAAGTGACAAATTAATTAATAGACCAATGGGAGTTAACATACATGGATCATCTCACATGGATCAATAAAAGTCTAATCTTGATCTCTCATTAAGAATCAATCTAAACCAGTCATTTCCTCTCATTTTCCATAAAAAGAACAAATTTTGAGCTCATTTGATCCCATAATCTTGCATTCTTGAGCCTATGTTGTAGAATTGAACTTTGAATCTATATAATTAGCAAAAACTTAAATTTCATAATGGATTCAATTGATTTAGGCTTGATTTTTTTAGGTTAGATGTATTGTAATGGATTTTGCAATTTGAATCTTCAATTTTAGATTGTATTGTCATTGATCTAATGCATATTCTGAAAGCATTAACATAATTAGATCAAACTCTCTCTAACTAGGAAGCTATAATTCAGTCTCAATTGTTAGATGTTGATTGATTTCCTATAGAGTAACAATTGAATTAATGAGTTATAGGGTGTTGTATTTCATATTAGCAGGTGCAAATGAAGTACACATAAACACATACACACTTAATACTGCCATAAATTATCTTTAAATCTCATTTTTGAGCAAGAAATGTATAGAAAAGAGACCACCGACATGGGATTTCCCTTTCCACAAATCATATCTCTGAACTACATGCAATAGCTTGTTGCCCGGAAGGAATTCTAGCTTAATAAATTTGTTTGCAATTAACTCTAAAGAGTGCAAAGATTGTAAGAGATCTAGAGAATTTGAAAGGAAGATGGAGACTAATTGTGAAGGAAAAATAATCCTCCTTGCCTGTGGGTAGAGGATTTCATCACCACGCATTCATTTCACACTTATCCTACACTGATGACACTAGAAGTAGAAGATATGCCCTAGCTGATCGATTGCCACATGCTCTGCAAAGGACCGTAAATTCCAATCTTCCACCGAAAGCAACACTCTGTATTTGCGTAGCCAATACTCCATCGTAGCTACTGGCGCCACACTCTGTAAATACCCTGATTCTAACGATGAAGATAAGATCTGCATATTGAAAAACCCTTGCACAAATTACAAAACATCAGCCTGGCTGATGAATATTGTAATCTATTAATTTGTGGTGTCCATCGAAGAGGAATTACTACTTATGTCTATAGCTTTCTTGGCTTGCAAAATAATGATTAACGATCACATATGTGAGCTATGAATAAATCTTTTCGTTGTCATCTCAAATCATTTTCAAAGTGCTGAACCACACATGCGAGCATAACATATATAATATAGAGGGAGTTAAATGTCCTTCAAGGTAACCTTTCCGCTGCTTCCTTAATATCACACGATACTTTGTGATGATGCAAGCATAATTATCTATTAAGATGTCAAGATCATTTCATACTTTACAATTGTAGCTAGGGAAGGAAAATCATCTAAATTATATCTTGATAATGATGAGTTCATATCTATTTTATCACATCTCAAATTGGATAAGTAATCCGCCAGATTATTTCCTTCTCTGTACGTATGAGAGATGTAATAATTATTAAAGGAATCTAGAAGAGACCATATTTGATTTAGAACATACTTAATCTTCCAGTTAGTAACTTTCTTACTTTTGCATGCATTTATAAGTAGTGTTGAGTCTCCTTCTATGTGGATGTTTGTAAAGCCAAACTTCTTGTCCAGTGTTTTAATCTAGATAAGAGCACTTGTGCTTCTGTAATATTATTTGTTCGTGGAGGGAGGGGAGATGATTTGAAAGTCTTCAAATTCCCCAAGTGATATATGATATAAACACCTATACCTGAATCTCTTGGATTGCCTCCCGAAGATCCATCAAAATTAATATTAACGAGCTGGGAATTGGAGGTAGCTACTTAATGGTGGCTCTGTCAAATTGATGTTGAGCTTGTCTAGGGAGACAAGGAGTAGGAATTGAGAGTTGTTTCCATTCATTTATAACTTTACTATCCCATGAGGTAAAAAGTGAGTTGCACTTATATTTATTATGAATAGAAATATTTACCAACTCCGAAATAGATTTCTCAATACCTTCCAATACTATCTGAATAGGGGACACTGTCTGTCTGAAAATTAACTTATTTCTCTCCCACCAAATGGACCATAAGATTGTGGTTGGGAAAATTTTCCAAATGCAGGAAAAAAGTGATGAATTAAAGAGAATAGGACAATATTGAAACATATCCCATATTGAATTGGGTAATGGCATAGAAAGGCTCAACTTGTCCATAATGAAATGCCAACATTGTTGAGTAAATGTGCAACGTGAGAGTAGATGATCAACAATTTCATTCTCTTTATCATAAAGGACACAATGGAATGATTGAGAAATTTGCAGCTTGACTAAATTATCACTTGTTAGAATCTTCTTCTGTAAAGCAAGCCATGAAAAACACCCCACTTTAGGCAAGACTGAACTATTCCAACAAAAGGAATATGCTCCCCCACTTGTTGAATTTCCATGTACCCATTTTTGATTGAGTAATTCCCTTATTTTGAGGGAGCCCATATGAGTTTGTCCTATTCTTTTAAAATATAAACAACTCTATTTGAAAATATATTTTGCAAGCAACTTTTTTGGATGGAGTTAATGGGGTCAGATGGGTCCTTCCAAATACATTTCCCAGAGTAAAGTTCAACTCCACAGACATACTCTATCAATCTGAATCCCCAATGGTTCATAACAGTAGGAATTACATCTGATAATAAAGTGACTTGATTAAGAGGAGGCATACCATTCCATAGATTATTCCAAAAATGGACATGTTCTCCATTATGGACTTTCCATGAAACATAATTGGTCACAACATCTCTAGAGGATAGCATAAAGTTCCATATGGTAGAATATTTAGGAGGGTTAGAGATGGTAATAATTCTTAGAGGATTATTAAAATCTATATATTTAGCTTGCATGATTTGGCACCATTTTGCTTCACGCTTATTGAACATTTTCCAAACAAGTTTCCCCCCAAATGCTTTATTCCTTTTTGGATAGATCTTGTAAACCTACTCCTCCAAATTTCTTATTGAGTGTAATGTTTTTTAATAAGATTAGTGAGATCTTCTTTTCCTCTGATAGGTTACCTTTCCAAATAAAATCTTTGTTGAAATTTTCAATTTGTGATATAACTGAGCTAGGAGCTTTTAACACAAATATGTAATAGTTGTGGATAACAACAAGAACAATTTTAATGAGTAAAATCCTACCTGATAATGATAACCATCTTGCCTTCCATGCTGATACTTTGTTCTTGATCCTTTCAATGACAACATTCCAATAACTAGACTTATTGGATCCCACAAAGAAAGGAATACCTAATTAAGTAGAAGGAAGCTCATCTAATGTGAAGCCTAGGATATTCAAAAATTTCTTTGAGATAACAACATTTGTGTGTTCGAGATATTTACCGTAGACTTATGAGCATTGATCTTTTGTCCTGAAATTGTGGTATACAAGTTCAAAGTTTTCTTGATTTGCTTGGCTTCTTGGATGGATGATCTTCCAAAGAGGAGAGTATCCTCTGAAAATAACGTATGAGTAATTGAAATAAGAGTACTTGGAATTAGAGCACCCTGCCAAAGCCCCTTTTCATTCTTTATTCTAATCACCCTGCTGAAATCTTCTGCCATAATAATGAACATAAAAGGAGAGAGGATATCTCCTTGTCTAAATTCTTGAGAAGAAGAAAAGAAACCTAAGGGAGCTCCATTAATAATGATTGAGAAAAAATTACTTGTTATACATGATTTAATTCACTTAAACCATTTGTTTGAGAAACCAAATCTATGAAGAACTTTTAGTAAGAAGGCCCAATTCACCTTGTCATACACTTCCAACTTAACTATAAATGCTAGCAATTGACATGTGTTGATTTAATGAAGTACCTCATATGCTACTAAATCCCCTTCCATGGTTTCCATGCCTAGAAAAAAACCACCATGCTCTGGAGAAATAAGTTTTGGAATTAGCTGTTGGAGTCTCAAATAGATGGCTTTTGAGAAGATCTTATAAATCGTGTTGCATAAGGAAATGGGTCTGAAATATGGAAAGTTCTTAGGCTCCTTAATATTGGGTATGATAGAAATGTTAGTAACATTAAAAAATTTCATAACTGATGCATTTTTTCTTGATTATTCTAAGGCTTCCAACAGATCAAAGTTGATAACGTCCCAACATTTTTGGAAGAAGAGGGCAGTAAATCCATCTAGGCCAGATTCTTTATCTAGGGTAAGAGAGAAGACTACTTTCTGAACTTTCTTCATGTTGAAGGGTTTCATTAGAAAATCATTACCTTGAGGAGTGATAATAAAGGGAACACCATCCAATAATTCATTTTCTTGAGTTTCATCAGGAGGAGGAGAAGGAGGAGGAGCTAATAGGTTTTTAAAAAATTGAACACCCTCTTCCTGAATTGCTTGTGCATTTGTAATTTTGTTACCAGAAGTAGAATCAATAATGGAGAAGATTGTGGCTATTTCTCTTTTTAGTTTTGCAGAGACATGGAAAAATTATGTTTTGCTATCTCCTTCCTTCTCAAATCATAGTTTTAATGTCATGGCTCTCGTAAATATGCTTGCATCTTACATTTCATATACTTAATCTTACTTACTCTTTGAGTTTTCATCCTTAAAAGTGTCATGTGCATATCTGAGAGCATTCAAAAGACCACAAAAGGATCCTTGAAGATATAGAATACCATGAGACACTTTTGACTAGTTTGGTTTCTGGTTCTTTTCTTTAAATCAAATTAGTCTTTCAAGTTAATGTTTCATGGGTATGATTAGTTATTTTGACTAACCTGAATTTATAACATACATAATTGGCACCCACCGTGGGGCCGCTAATTGTTATACATTTAATCAATTGAACTACATATACTTATGAATTATCCTTAGAATGAAAGGTTATCACATCTATTTTTATCCTCCAAAAATATAAAATTTTGAACAAAATAATTATACATTGATTTTTTTAAGAAATAAATTTTCTATAAACTCCTTGATTTTTGTAGGTGACTTATTGTAGAAAACCAACAGGATCCAAGAGATAAAATGAAACACAATAACACAATGAGAAATTCGACCTTTGATTAATGCATAGAAGAGGAGTACAAATATGTAGAGATGATAAACCAAGTCCAACCACAAAAGGAGGAAAGAACTGGAGTGGTGGAAAAACTACCCAAAAGACTAGGATGATGTGTCGAAATGAAATTGACACATCTCTAGTAGACTCCTAAATGTCGACAACCAACTAGACACCTCTCCTAGAACAAGTCAAATAGATGAGACCTAACTAGGAAACCTAACTAGGCTTAATAAAGCCACATGGATAATTAAAAACACTAACACCCCACCTTAAGAATAACTTAGGTGGACATGAAAGATATGAGTCCTCGCAAAAAGGCCTGATGAGGTACCCATGTACAATGAAATCTCTCATAAAAGAAGAAACAAGGAAAACCCAGTGGGAACAAAACCTCCCTCCAAAAAAGAGATAAGATGCAATGACATGTACAAGTGAAGAAAAAGAGTGATGGATGGAGGACTTATGATAACCCCCAAGGAATAATTCTACTACAAAGTACAATATATTCTCCCCATAGGAAATAAAGTAGAGAAGATCATATGACCCCTGAAAGATATGAAGTGATGAACTCCATGTAGTGTTGGTAGATGCTCGAAACTGGATGCTAAAGATGATCCATAAATGTTGAAAATTTTTTCCTCCCCTTGGGAAGAAACAACACCAAAAAAGTGTGCAAAATTACTTCACATTCCATATAGGAATATGTAGGAAGCAAGATGAATATCTCTGAATGCTGCACATAACTCAAAGACTAAAATGATGCCACTGATGCCTTCAAATGATGCTCAAAGATTCCAAGCCAATGCTGATGTGTGATGGATCATGTACCATGAAATATTCTCGAACAGGGCCCATGGATGTATGATCATGGATCAACCAATGAGAATATGATACTCCTGCAGATAAAGATAATTGAGTTGGACATCACAACTCATGAACGTCTACACAATCTATCATGATAGGAGCTGATGTAGGTGAGGTAAGAGAAATGTCCAAAGATGGAAATGGTGATGCAACTTCATCAAATTCATCACAATATAGAAGACGAATGCCTTCAATGATGTCATCCAAATATGAATGAAGAGATTCTACAAACAAATATGCTATGTCTGATAGATATACATCCCATTGTGGTGGATTTGGTATGACTATAGCAATATGTGATGGTTTCCCACTAGATGACCAAGTGATACTAGATGGTGTTTTTGTATGATTTGGAGAATCAGGTAGGGCAATAACATGATTGAGAAGAATTTGTTGCATTTACAAAATTTGATGAAACCAACATTCTTCTGTTGTATGCCTATACTTTCTACAATATCCACAATTGATTTTCCATTTCTTAGGATGATTCTATAGATTACTCAAATGGAAGGGATTATTTGTGAGAGATATGATCACTTTGAACTAACAAAATAAAAAATAGAAAATACACAATACCCCCTTGATTATCTTTCCCCCCTTAATTTTGACACCTTATAGAAGGAGTGTTTTGCAACCAAACCCAAAAAACACTGAAAATGACACTTTACAATGATAGTACGAGAGTGTCTATTAGATTTGTGATGAAAAAACATGCACTTTTGGCAAAAAATAGAACTCAATTTCGAGTTCGTGAGCAAAAGTTATAAGAAAAATAACTTTTCCCTCCAAAAAAAAAAAATGGGGCTAAAAATCCATATGACCAAGGGCTAAACGCTAAAAAGTAACCTTTTCCAAAATTCCAAACTGTAAGGGGGAGATAAAGTTGACAGGCGTCACCTCCAAGTTGTAAGGAAAACCAAACCTCCTTCGTGGGAGCCAAACCATAAGCAACGCACCAAGCTAGAAGAGTCTACGCTGAAAGTGCCGACATGGATGGAGAAAGATCACCTATGATTACCTCACCTACAGAGGCTGGATACCACAGACGCCCACACACACGGGAGATTTTGTAGTCTCACCGAGCCACAAGATGTTGTGACCATCTGAACACGGATGAGCCGAGGCCGATCATAGATGTCACAATCTTGGCTGGATGTCCCAAGACTATGGTATGCACTGGGTGTCGATGGCAGTCGTGACTACGAGAAATATTTCTAGTAGACTCTTAAAATGTCGACAATCAATTAGACACCTCTCCTAGAACAAGTCAAATAGGTGACACCTAACTAGAGCACCTAACTAGGCTTAATAAATCCATGTGGAGAATTAAAAACACTAACACTTTTTATGCAATATTCTTGTACAATTTGGTTATTATGTAAAGTGTAATCTATATATTGGAAGACATTGTAGTGAGTTTTATAACAATAATTTTTTTTTTTTGTTTATTAATTTTTAGATATTAAGGTTTACATAATTTCTTGAATGGTCTTTGACTAACATATACGTACATTCATACATATATTGTACTTAAATTGAATTGACTAAAAAAGAAATTGATGATATGAAAATAATCCTACTTCACAGGAAAGGCAACTTCAATCTATCTAGTTGATCCACCAATACCTACTTGTATCCCAAAAATTTATAAAAGAAAGACATCTTTTAGAAGATGTGTACAATTTGGAGCACCTCATCTAGAGAAGACCAAAAAAATTGCCATTCTTGTTGGAGACTTTGTTTAGGATTTGAAAGTCAAAACAATTAGATTTCTTAATTTTTATTCAAAACATGCACTAGATTTTCTATCCAAGTGGAATGCCTCATAAGAAATACTATATTAAGTGTAATATCCTTTACACTCCATGAATAAGATTAACTTTAATGTAAGACTCATATATATCTACTCATGCCTAATGGGTTGGTACCAATTTTTAGAGGGTTGGTATGAGTAATTATAAATGTTTTAAAAACCAAGGTCTTCATAACATCGCACCAAGACATATAAATAATTGTTTTCATCATACCTGTGTAACGGGTAAAAGTACAAAGCTGTGTCACACTTTTATAAAGGAAAAGGTCATTAACACACACATTTTTTAACTTTAACGACATAAAAATGGCATTTATGTTTAAAATTTGGAGATGATGTAAACTAATGAAATGTGTAAAAGTGGATGAAGTTTATGCCTATAATTTTTTTAATTTTTTTTGA
>MU226193.1:731480-765521 GCA_018584345.1 Thuja plicata
TTCAAAATATGTCATAGATAAAATGTATAGCTAGTGCATAAAAGAAGAAAAATTAGTTTTCAATGTATATTTTCTCTAATATAACTACTCAAAGTCGAACATACCTGAAATCGACAGTTTTCATCTCCCGTAAAATTTCCCCTATCAAATCTACACCATTCAGAAAATAAATTACACTCTCTTGAAGATAACTCTCTCCTCTAGTGTTAAATATAAATTTTTAATTTTTTTGATAAACTTTACTATTTTTTTCTATTTTTGAAGCATCTTGTTCTCGAATGTTAAAATACCTACTTGGAGTATTTTGAAATTATAATATATTAAATCTAATTAAAATATTATAAAATATATATGATGATAATCTTGACTCTGTGCTCTAAAAAAGGGTATTTTTATATTTGTAAAAAAATATCATTAAAAAGAGTAAGAGTTATTGAAACATAGCTTTTCTGAAATAATTTTATTTCTTTAGTAATTGTTATAAAACATGCTTTTAATAGATATTTCCAATTGGGAAAGGTGAAGAACTTATCTAACTTAGCTAGAATGAATCTAGCTAGACCATATGTTTGAAAAAAAAAAAATTTAGTTAGAAATACTCAAATTCAGCTATGCTGATAAGTTGTCCTGAAACGTGACACAACTTTGTGCTTTAATGTAAGACTCATATATATCTACTCATGCCTAATGGGTTGGTACCAATTTTTAGAGGGTTGGTATGAGTAATTATAAATGTTTTAAAAACTAAGGTCTTCATAACATCGCACCAAGACATATAAATAATTGTTTTCATCATACCTGTAATAATTGTTTTATGTCTCAAAAAAGTTTATGGGGATTTTAAAACAGAGAAATGTGGTTATGAAATCCCCAAAAATGGAGCTTTATAATCCAAAAAGTTTGAATTTATGAAATAGTGTATTTCATTATTTTTCCAATTGAATATTACAAAACAACATAACATTATTAAATTCCTATAAACACTAGTAGCATAGGAACTTTTCGTTTGATGTAACTTCCAACTTTGGTAATCTTTGTTCTAAACATATAGAAATATTATATAAAATTGAAACAATATTAAAAGCTCAAGAAAACAAAAGCATAAAATAATTAACATTGTTGAATTTTTTTAATTATTAAATTGGAAGAAGAATTTATTTAAGATTTTATTACATCATCTTATTATTTACTTAAAATTAAAACCTAAACTTAGTTTTTCAAATTCTTAAAGTTATCTTAGATATTGTAGCTATTATTAGTACAATCTCCAATTAGTGAGGCATGCTTGTAAAATATCAAACAATTCACGGAAAAACAAGAATTTAATTTGATCGAGGTTAGGAGCAATCAAAGTATGATTGTTGGGAGCATAAGTTACTCATAAATTTTTGAGAGAAAATTTGACGAGGTCTTTCCCTTCTCTAGATTTCAACAAATCTTCTTTAATCTATTGATCTAGAGAAGCTAATAGATTGGTGGAGTTGCTATCATTCATGCCATTGAATTCACTAAGCATGTGACCTAGGACTCTCCTCTCCTCTTGTGAACTTTGAGGTGACTTCTTATGAAACCCTTGTACCCCTCTTGCAAATAGATCATCTTGTATTGACTCTCATCTTTACACCAAATGTAGACCCTCTTACTTTTCCCATTTATGTCCATAGTGATAAAGATCTCCATTTGAAAGAAATCCTTGTTTTGGTTGTGCATATCAGAACATCTTTTTTTGATTTTTGAGAGCAAGTCTAGTTTGAAGGATCTTCATCCAAAAATCTGAAAAAAAATGTTTGTTAGGACGACCAATTATTATCTTTCCTTGTGTTTTTATTTTTATTTTTTCCTTTAAAGTGTATTTTTATTTCATCATTCCTACATTATATTCTTGGTCCTATAGGTTTTGACAACTGTAGACCTCTTCTCAAATTATGGAACACTTAACACTCATTGCATCTAATTGATGCTCATAGGGGTGAAGCATCAGGCCTTCCCAAGAGGTCACCCATCCCAGTATTGTTCCAACACAAGTGTGCTTAACCTTGGATTTTCCTCCAAGGTTAAGCCTACTTAGCTTGCTACCCATTTGTAAAACCTTAAATAGGGTTCAACCTTAGAGGAAAAACCATAGCTAATGATACTTGAGTTGGAGAAATACTAGGACAAGTGACCTCCCAAGAAGGCCTGGTGCTACACCCCCGTGAGCATCACCTAGATGTAATGAGTGTTAAGTGTTCCATTCATTCTCATGAGAGATGAGTTCTTGTGACCTACTACTCATGAAACATGGGTCAATGAGTTTGACTTGAAAACTACACAATTAAATCATGATAGCAATAACACTATTTGACTTGCTATGGAAAATATCTCCTACTTATCAACTATGTATATATTTTAATCGATGTAACCATTACACCTTCTTTTCGTTGCAAGTGCTAATTTATATTGCATGAGTTCAATCTATCAAAATGTACTTCATCAAATACACTTGCCTTCACTTTCCTAATATCTAAATTATCAAGGTGGAATGTAGCAACATTGTTAGAAAGATTACTTATTTGATAGGTGATTATGTTCTCCTAAGTCTAGCCCTTTAACAACAATGGTTGATAGAAAATGCAGCATTTACCATCACATATAGATGATTTAAATATATAAAATATAATAATGAGTATCTACTTCTTTCTCTTAAAGAAATTGAATTACATTTTAATGATTTTCCTTATATTTGGCTCTTATCTATAGATTATCCTAACATATAAATTAATGTCACTTTAAACATTTCTTTAAATATCATAATATGATAGGGACCTCATAGACATGTATCAAATTTACTCAACATAACTAATTAAAAGAAACAAGAAAGTTGAAATTTACATATTTAAATTTTAAATTCATTCTTACATATTAATATCAATTCTAAAAAATATAAAACTAAACAATTTCATTCAACTTATTTTATTGAAATTAAAAATCAATGTCTTTTTTTTAAAAGCAAAAGTGGTCAAGCCACTATATATATTATTTATAATTAAACTGGTTCGAGAGCTCATCAGTGAAAGAGTCAGCCAACAAGAAAACCCAGAATTCTTACTCATTACAAAATATCCACATTCTGAATATTCGCATGATCACTGTTCCAGTTGGTGAAGCCAGAGTTTCTTGAAGTGCATTTGTCAGAAATCAATATGTTAGAACTAAATATAACTTTAATATAAGAAGTGTAAGAAAATTAAAATAATATAAACATAAACAAATCTATATTTATGACATGATTGTACTAATTACATTAAGATTTTCACAAACCCATGAATGAATTATGGGAGTATCATTGACTTGAACTATGGGAATACCATTGACCTCCAAATAATTGTGAATTAAGTCTTTGGAAGTAAGGATATTTGGGATTTGTTAAACTTATTTGAAAACTGGTTTCTCTTACAATCTGAAAATTGAAAACTGGTTTGAATTAGAAACCAACTTCTTACAATCTGAGAATGGACTTTGAGCCATTCTACCTACTGCTCATTCTTTTTATAGCAATATCTCAAAAGACTAAAGAGAAATCATTACTGGAGTGAATTTTAGGGAAGCCCCTAAAAACAAATGAGTAAGCAAGAATATCTGCTTTTGAAATGCATTCAATTTAATTCATTTATGTAATAATTTATAATGGCTCGGTGAACTCTATGGAGTTTTTGAATAAAAAAAATGCAATAATGAACTCCCCCAAAAAATAAGGTTGGATTTTGCTCTCTAAGCATTTATGAAACACTGTGTAATCCATTATTTTTCCATTGTAATAATCCAGCTTTGGTGGGCAAAATAGTCTAGATTTATTCATTATCAGGACCGTTGATTTCTGCCAACTCTACAAATTCATCCACGTCAAACTCTAGAAACGCATCCACGTCAGATTCATCCACGTCAATTCCACCCACGTCAGACTGCTGGGGGCTTTCAATTATGAGAGGAGGAAGAGAAGGCGAAGAAGCAGCAGTCATGTGACCAGGGGCTAAAACCGGCCGCACCAATGGCATATAAGAATCATAATCACTGTGGGTATTGTAATCTTTAAGTCCTTCCCAAAGGTATCCATCATACAAAAATCTTCCTTCTGCAATTCCACCTTCTCCCACCACAGATCATTTACATTGGTGTTCATAAAACTTTCTTGCTCTCCCATTTCTTGAGAGTTCTGCCAATGGAGATTAGGCAATTCATTGGCATTATTCCTTGGTGGGCAAGATGCAAATTTTCTTGGCAATTCAAGAAAACTGCATGGCAGAGGTGAAAGATTCAGACCCAAAAAATTATTATCTGGGGCTGAAATATTCCCATCCATATATTCAGACCATGAAATATTTTGATCTAAAAGCAATGACCCACTTTCAGGAATTTCCTGCTGTATCAAATTTTTGCCTCTTTCAGGGATTTCCTGCTCTATCAAATGGTTGTCTAGTCTTTCAGGAATCTGCTGCTGTATCAAATGGTTGTCTCTTTCAGGGATTTGCTGTTGTAGAAAATGGTTGTCTCTTTCAGGAATCTGCTGCTGTATCAAATTGTTGTCTCTTTCAGGAATCTGCTGCTGTATCAAATTGTTGTCTCTTTCAGGGATTTGCTTTTCTACCAATTTGTTGTCTCTTTCAGAGATTTTCTCATGCTGTATCAAAATGTTGTCTCTTTTAGGGATTTGTTGGTGTTGGATAAAATTGTTGGATCTTTCAGGCAAATTGAGAAAAGCAGCAGGGCCATACAATCTTATAGCAGCTTCATCATAAGCTATGGCAGCTTCTTGGGCAGTAGCAAAAGATCCAACCCAGATCTGTCTTTTCTTTATGGAATCTCTGATTTCAGCCACCCATTTTCCCCATGTTCTTTGCCTCACACCCATGTATTTACAATTACCATTATCTGGCCCTCCTTGAACTGCTCCTCTCCCCTCTTTTCTCTTTTTCCTTTTAGCCTTACATTTATACTTGCCCAGGACTCTCTCTGGAATTGGTCTCTTCTCCATGACCATTTTCTTTTGTTTCAACTAATCACTTCATATCTCGTTGTTTGAACTCTTCCCTTCATATCTCGTTGAAGTTTTTATACTTGCTATCATCCTCAAACCACCTTTTAAAATCTACATCATCCTCAATCCACCTTTTGATATGAATCACTTATCTTCATGCTCCAACATATGTGAGCATGCCAACTTATCCTACTTCTTGCTTACTTAATCTTCCTCTCCATCGTTCAACCTTGTCTCACCTCTACCTTGATTTCTCATACATATATGTGAGAATATCCCACATTCATGCCACCTTTCCTTGCCTCACATGGAACTTTCCCTCTTATCATTTACTTCTACATCTAATCTTGGATCTTCCCCTCACTCAATGAAAATTGTTGCAAGGCCAATCGTTCTCTCCATGTATCAAAATATTAATGACTTATTCAACATTGTATCTTGTTCCTCTATTTTCCTATTAATAAATCTATTAAATGAGATGTCTCCCCTATTTGACAATGAAAATATTCCAAAGCATTGATTCAAAAATTTGATAAAATGATAAAATAATAAATGGTGCCCAGAGTCTAGGCGACCATTTTAGGGTGCATACAAATATCCCACATTCATGCCACCTTTCCTGCCTCACATGGAACTTTCCCTCTTATCATTTACTTCTACATCTAATCTTGGATCTTCCCCTCACTCAATGAAAATTGTTGCAAGGCCAATCATTCTCTCCATGTATCAAAATATTAATGACTTATTCAACATTGTATCTTGTTCCTCTATTTTCCTATTAATAAATCTATTAAATGAGATGTCTCCCCTATTTGACAATGCACTTTCATGCTGAACTTATACTATTGAATATTATAAGAGAATGATCTAAATATACATTTATATAGTCGAAACAACGATGAGACCACAAGGAACATCCACATATTTTTAGTGAAGATTATCTAAAAATTAATGATAATGATATTAGCTTATTTTATTTTATCTTAATATGCATCTTCATTTATTGTATTTATTCATTTCCTCCAACACGAGTAAGCTTATGAAATTTCTCATAAAGGCATGCTACCATGCAAATGTGGTTTTTGACAAATTTATTTGGATCCATCATGAGATGGTCTTAAGATAGTTTTGCTAGAGGATAGTGTTGAATATAGTTATGGATATCACTGATAACAATGATTAGTTAGAAATACTATTAATTTAAGGAGGAGTGGTCGCTTTACTAATAACATGACATCATATAAATTCATATTGGTAATAATATGATGTCATCCTATTGATTCATATTGTAATATGATGTCATACTATTTAATAATATATTAATAGAGTGATCGCTTTACCAATAATATGACATCATATAAACTCATATTGGTAATAATATAAACTCATGGTAATAATATGATGTCATCCTATTGATTCATATTGGTAATAATATGATGTCATATTATTAATAATATTCTTTAAAAAAAAAATTGAACATGTCGTCGATTTTTTGACCACAATAATTGTTTAGTTCGATGCCAATGCTATACATACTAAGCAGTCGATGGTTTGACCAAAAAGATTGTATAGTTCAACGAAATGCTATACTCTCGACGTAGTCAGCAGTTGATTGTTCAACCAAATAGACTGTATAGTTCGATGCCAATGCTATACTCTCATGTAGTCAGCAGTCGAATGTTCAACCAAAAAGACTGTATAATTTGACGCCAATGCTATACTCTCGACGTAGTCAGCAGTCGATGGTTCGACCAAAAAGATGATATAGTTCGACGCCAATGCTATACTCTTGACGTAGTCAGCAGTTGATGGTTCGACCAAAAAGACTGTATAGTTCGACGCCCATGCTATACTCTCGACATATTCAATAGTCGACGGTTCGACCAACTGTGGTCCAAAATGATCAAAGATATGTCGCTTATTCTTCACCAACCATTTGACTGTTTCGACGTTGGATTAGTCGACATTTCGACCACTAGGTTGGTCGAATGTTCGACAAAAACGTAATGTGTCGAATAATCGACAAAGAAACTTCGACAACAATAATGGTCGTTTGGTCGACCAATGTGCATCAAAAAATTGACTAATGCACGTCGAAAATTGGGCAAAAATTTACTAGTGGCAACATTTACTAACACATATAGATGACTTATATATAAAATATAATAATGTGTATCTACTTCTTTATTTCTTAAAGAAATTTAATTATATTCTAATGATTGTCCTTATATATTTGTCTTTATGTGTAGATGATCCTAACATATAAACTAATGACAGTTTAAACATTTCTTTAAATATCATAATATGATATGGGCCACATAGACATGTATCAAGTTTGCTCAACATAACTAGTTAAAAGAGACAAGAAAGTTGAAATTTACATATTTAAATTTTAAATTCATTCTTACGCACTTTAATATCAATTCAAAAAATATATAAACTAAACAATTTCATTCAACTTATTTTATTTCAAAATTAGAAATAAATATGTTAGAACTAAATATAACTTATAATATAAAAAGTATAAAAAAATTAAAATAATAAAACATAAACAAATCTATATTTATGACACGACTTACTAATTACACTAAGATTTTCACATAAATAAAAGAAACCCATGAATGAATTATGGGAATATCATTGACCTCAACTATGGGAATATTTTTCTTCGCCTTCTTCGAAAGATGTAAAGTCATCATGAGGTGCTGACAAGGTACAGGGCTAGGAGACCCTCGATCCTCCAGTCTTAGGCAGTTAAGAGTGTTTTAATATTCTCAGACTCACAAGAGTCAGAATTTTCAGTGTCCTTGGCTTCACTTCAACACTATTGAATCTCGTGGCATTGGAGGATTCCTGCGTAAAGTTCTTCGGATTTGGCATTGGCCAGATGTTTTTTGGGATAACTTTTCTTGAGTTTTAGGTTGTATGAGCTATGACCAAGGTTTTCTTGCTGGTTCTTTCCTCCCGGTATACTCTTGAACCAGGTTTGATGTATATTTATTACAATTAATATAGTTTATCTCAGCTTCGACCTCTTATTCATAAAAAGAAAATATGAGAATATCATTGAACTCCAAATAATTGTGAATTAAGTCTTTGGAGCTAAGAATATTTGAGATTTGTTAAACTTATTTGAAAACTGCATTGAATTAGAAACCAACTTCTTACAATCTGGAAAATAAACTGGTTTGAATTAGAAACCAACTTCTTACAATCTAAGAATGGAGTTTGAGCCATTCTACTATTCCTTAAAAATGATGGTTGTGGCCCATATGAACTGCTCATTCTTTTATAATAGTATCTCAAAAGACTAAAGAGAAATCATTACTGGAGTGAATTTTAGGGAAGCCCCTAAAAACAAATGAGTAAGTTCAAGAACAAGAAGTGAAGTTCAGGAACAAGAATAACTGCTTTTGAAATGCATTCAATTTAATTCATTTATGTAATAATTTATAATGTCTCGGTGAACTCTATGGAGATTTTGAATCAAAGAAATGCAATAATGAACTCCCCCAAAAAACAAGGTTGGATTGTGCTCTCTAAGGATTTATGAAACACTGTGTAATAATTCAGCTTTGGTGGGCAAAACAGTCCAGATTTATTCATTATTTTCTCTCTCTGTATCTTTCAGCTTTGGTGGACCGTCGATTTCTGCCAACTTCAGAAATTCATCCACGTCAAACTCTAGAAATGCATCCACGTCAGATTCATCCACGTCAAACTGCTGGGGGCTTTCAATTATCAGAGGAGGAAGAGAAGGCGAAGAAGCAGCAGTCATGTGACGAGGGGCTAAAACCGGCTGCACCAATGGCATATAAGAATCATAAGAATCATAATCACTGTGGGTATTATAATCTTTAAGTCCTTCCCAAAGATCCATCATACAAAAATCTTCCTTCTGCAATTCCACCTTCTCCCACCACAGATCATTTACATTGGTGTTCATAAAAGTTTCTTGCCCTTCCATTTCTTGAGAGTTCTGCCAATGGAGATTAGGCAATTCATTGGCATTATTCCTTGGTGGGCAAGATGCAAATTTTCTTGGCAATTCAAGAAAATTGCATGGCAGAGGTGAAAGATTCAGACCCAAAAAATTATTATCTGGGTCTGAAATATTCCCATCCATATATTCAGACCATGAAATATTTTGATCTAAAAGCAATGACCCACTTTCAAGATTGGCTTTAATTGTACCTGAAGTTTCAGGAATTTGCTGCACTATCAAATTCTTGTCTTTTTTAGAAATTTGCTGCTGTATCAAATTGTTGTCTTTTTGAGGAATTTCCTGCTGTATCAAATTTTTGCCTCTTTCAGGAATCTGCTGTTGTAGAAAATGGTTGTCTCTTTCACTAATTTGCTGTTGTAGAAAATTGTTGTCTCTTTCAAGAATCTGCTGCTGTATCAAATTGGGTTCTCTTTCAGGGATTTGTTGCTGTATCAAATTGTTGCATCTTTCAGGAATTTTCTTTTCTATCAAATTGTTGTCTCTTTCAGAGATTTGCTCATGCTGTATCAAAATGTTGTCTCTTTCAGGGATTTGTTGGTGTTGGATAGAATGGTTGTATCTTTGAGGGATTTGGTGCTGTATGATAAAATTGTTGTATCTTTGAGGGAAATTGAGCCAAGCAGCTGGACCATACAATCTTAAAGCAGCATCATCATAAGCTATGGCAGCTTCTTGGGCAGTAGGAAAAGTTCCAACCCAGATCCTTCTTCTTTTTATGGTATCTCTGATTTCAGCCACCCATTTTCCCCATGTTCTCTGCCTCACACCCATGTATTTACAATTACCATTATCTGGCCCTCCTAGACCTGCTCTTCTCTCTTTTCTCTTTTTCCTTTTACCCTTAAATTTATTCTTGCCCAATACTATCTCTGGAATTGGTCTCTTCTCCATGACCATTTTCTTTTGTTTCAACTAATCACTTCATATCTCGTTGTTTGAAGCTTTTATACTTGCTATAAGTAGTCCAATTGCCTCAAGCTCTTCTAAGGAAAGAATCAATAAATCTCCTGTTACAAGTCTCACTTTCATATAATCTGGCTGGTTATATATTTATTGCCACAACCAAATATGAGTTGTGCAAAATTGTGTCTAGTGTTTCATAATCTTGAAATGTAGGCCGATCTTTATTCTTTATTCTTTTTTCAATAGTTAATTTTGATAAAAAGTAACAAAAATAATATTTAGACCAACATTCAAATACAAGAAATTCACTAGTAGGGAGTAATGAAGTAGGGTGGCAAAGGAGCAATAAATAATTAATTTTGATAAAAAGTGACAAAAATAACATTTAGACCAACATTCAAAAACATGAAATTCACTAGTAGGGAGCAATGAAGTAAGGTGAGAGAGGAGCAATAAATAATTAATTTTGATAAAATGTGACAAAAATAACATTTAGACCAACATTCAAATACAAGAAATTCATTAGTAGGGAGCAATGAAGTAGGGTGGTAGAGGAGCAATAAACTAAACAAAAAAGAAGACAAAAATTACATTTGTTACATCACTCGATAAAAGAGAGTCAACAAGTCCTCTCTTTGCTAGTGAAGTTGAATGGTTCTTAATAAACCCTCTAAAGCCCACTAGAGATCAAGTCTTGTAGATTGCAAGGCTCCAACATCATAAGGGATGAGGCCGGGATTGTGCTGAGACATGGAAAAGAAACAAATAATAGAAACAAATTGATTTAATGTAAATTTTATTTATTAATTATAAAGATATATGTATTGATGTCAAGTATCCAATCATTTTTTTTTTGTGTTATAGAAATATATGTATCTCTATTATAATTATTTTTATAAAAAAAAAATAACCTTTTTAAATGTTATGAAAATAGATGTTACATGTATCATTATTAATATTTCATGATTAAGAAAATCTTAAAAAACATTCGATTTCTAATTGAAGATGTGTTAATTAGAAATATTACTCATTAAACATGTAATAAAGTATAATAAGCACTTTAGTAACAATATTTAAAAACCAGTATTTTATGTTTACAATGCGTTGTTTAATGTTTTGTAAATTAATAATGTGAATACATTGAAGGGTGTTGTGAGAGTTTGGACCAATCCTTGTAGCAGAGTTGATTATTTTTTTCAATGTCATACACTTTCTTCTTAGGAATGTACCACACTCTCCATTGTTAGCCTTTTCTTTGAAACATAGTCAACATAGTTTTCTACTCTATATCTACCTTTTGTACTTATTGCCAATCTTAATGCTTCTATTCTCCATTGTTAGCCTTTTCTTTGAAACGTAGTCAACATAGTTTTCTACTCTAGATCTACCTTTTGTACTTATTGCCAATCTTAATGCTTCTATTTTCTCTTATTGCATATAAATTTTGGTCTTTGGCTTGTGGGATTAAATGTTGCAATTTTTTTCACCTTGTTGAGGTATTTTTGTTTTTCTTTCTAGGAATTGCATTTCTCTATATATGTAAAAGAATAAATGTTTAAGAATGAGTTTGATTATAATTATTTTGAATTGTAGAT
The DNA here is from genome assembly GCA_018584345.1 of Thuja plicata. Classification (NCBI taxonomy): domain Eukaryota; kingdom Viridiplantae; phylum Streptophyta; class Pinopsida; order Cupressales; family Cupressaceae; genus Thuja; species Thuja plicata. Next base: position 742,999 of record MU226193.1, read on the forward strand.
AAAACTGACGTATATAATGTACAAATTATTAATTTATATAATCTTCAAATTATTAATAGGTTGCTTATTATCATTAAGAAAAAAAATATTTTGATAAAATTGATTTGTGTGACCAATTTACACCAAAAAGTGAGAGACACCCTTGTTTTATCACCCATCTCTAGCGATATTTCATAATGGTCACTATTAAAATATATAGCTCATAACTTATTATAATTTTAAATACAATTTTTAAATTGTATATGTTTATACAGACTATAAAAAATAGATTCACTAATTAATAAAGCTATGATTAGAAAATCATAGAGAAAAGCTTGTGTTAATTTTTAATAAATGCATATATCATTTTTTCTCCAACATTTCCAACCTTATATAGCTACCTATCTTAATATAATATAATTTGATCATTTTTTTTTTTTTAAAGTGAATGATTCATGAAAATTTAACTATCATACATTAAAATTATTCATACATTGTTTAAAAAATAATAAAAAAATTATGAAAAATTCAAAATATTAGCACATACATTAGGTGACAACTTATTCAACGTGATTGGATAACATAATTTGAGATTCCACATGTTACATGTAGATGATCTTCAAACTCTTCTTTTGATTTTTCTTAATTCATGATCATTTTTAACATTTATTTAGAAGTAGTTGGAAGCTTCTATAGTTATTTTCAATGATAAAAATTTCTTGAGATGTCACAGTCAAGAATAAAGGTATAGCACTATTATCCATGGCATATTGGAACTTTTCTATTCTTTCTATAATCAAATTCAAACCCTCAAAACAATTCATTACAAATATCTTCTATTTAGAGAAATACATTAGACACAAAGACATAATTAGAAAGAATTGAATCTAAAATACTTGTATAAGAATTATTTTGAACTCAATTATGTATATTTATTCTTTTTTTTTTTAGCACACTCAATAATATACATGATTAATAAGAGAAGAAATATTAAAATATTTTGAACCTGTACAAAATATCTAATAAATCAATCATTAGAAAACATGTCACCTAAGAGCCATACCTTCTTCTCTATTAAAGATTGTTATTCTATATGTTGACATTAAAATGATGGTTAATAGTTAATATTCTTGCCAATTCACTTCTCTTGCCAATAAAATGTGTTTATGATTATTAAAGAAGCCTAATAAGGGGGTTGACCCTTACAACATCATAGCCTAAGATTATAGTTATTTTCTATTGTACATATACTTTTTTATAAAAAATTTATAATTCCCAACCATCATTAATGTAAAAGAACAAATGTTTAAGAATGAGATCGATTATAATTATTTTGAATTATAGATAAAACAGACATATATAATTCACAATTGTTAGTTTATATTATCTTCAAATTATTAATAGGTTGTTTACTATCATTGAGAAAATATATTTTATTTAAAATATTGATTTGTGTGACCAATTTACACCAAAAAATGAGACACTATTGTTTTATCACTCATCTCTAGTAATAACTCATAATGGTCACTATTAGAATATATAGCTCATAACTTATTACAATTTTAAATTCAATTTTCAACGTTTACTTGGAAGTGGTTGGAAACTTCTATAGTTATTTTCAAAGATAAAAAGTTCTTGAGATGTCACAGTCATGTACTAAGAATAAAGGTGTATCACTATCATCCATGGGACATTGGAACTTTTCTATTCTTTCTAATCAAATTCAAACCCTCATTTTGAAACCTCAAAATAATTCATTGCAAATATCTTCTACTTTGAGAAATAAATTAGACACAAAGAAATAATAAGAAATAATTGAATCTAAAATACTTAAATATAAGAATAATTTTAGATTCAACTATGTATATTTATTGTTAATATTTTTTTATCACGTTCAATAATATATGATTAATAAGAGAAAAAATATTAAAATATTTTGAAGGTACAAAATATCTAATAAATCAACCATTAGAAACATGTCACATAAGAGCTATACCTTCTTCTCTATTAAAGCTTGTTATTCTATATGTTGGCATTAAAATGATAATTTGTAGTTAATATTCTTACCAATTCACTTCTCTTGCCAATAAAATATGTTTATGATTATTAAAGCATCCTAACAAGGGGGTTGACCCTTACAACATTACAACTTAAGGGTTGTCTAGAACAACTATTTACAACAAGGTCAAGAAAGGCCTTTAATAACAAACTATCAACACAAATTCTAATCTGCATAAAAAATGGGTAGACAACTCACCCATAACCTAGGGATGTGAGTGGGAGTCAATAGAGTGATTTTATCTTTGTCTGCGAACAATCGCGTAGACGATACTTTTAGTAGGTCCCCACCAGAGGGAGTGTGGTGGAGCCCTCTTCGAATGAGAATAAAAAATAAGAACAAAGTGATAACAATGTTGTATCTCAACAACCAAGGGTCAAACTAGAAGAAACAATAGTCAAAGAAGGATTCACGTAGAAAGAGGGGACCGCATCAGCAGTAAGAGGTGGGGTTAGATCCACCTGATCAGAGGAGGGCAATTCATTAGAAGCATCACCATCTAGGGATTCTTCAACAACATGTGAAGAGTCATCAGAGGAGGAGTCAGATGCATGAACCATCAAATGATCATCATTTGCATTCCTCCACCAAGTGGCAACACCTCTTAAATGTGTAAGAGAATAATATGTGGCCAAATGACCAGTAAAGAAGCATCGCTAACATAGAAAGGGGGTCCGTCATATATAATCTAGTGGTTGAGTCCATGACCTGTCCTCGATCACGAGAATCACCTCCCCTGGGAGGGGTGTGGAGATGTCAATATTAACTAGAATATGAGGAAAGGCAGAGAGGCCCATCGCAGTTGTAGCCTCATCCACCTTTATAAAATGACCAATAGAATTGTTAATGGCCTCAAAGAAAGAGTTTTCCCAAAAATGTAGGGGGAGATTGGGGAGATGAACCCACATTGGATGCACACTAAGCGATTTAGTAAGAGGGTTAAAGGAGGCTATCTAGGGTTTGGAAGAGAGAGAGTGGGTCCCACATTCCCACAACTTTTTTAGCACCAAATCACGTTCGTCAAAAGTAAAAAATTAAAAATTAAAAACCCTTTAGCATAGGAGAAAAGCTCAATGTTACCTAAGACTAAAGGTCTCCATGGAACAAACACCCAACGATGCAAATAAGGAAGAGAGGGTGAGAAGCCAATAAATATACAAAATAACCACAATATTGGTAGAAATCCACATCATCCACCACTTCTTAGCCACACACCACCATAGGAGATGTCTTGGCACTAGCCATGGGTCAAAATTTATCCTTTGAAAGGATAGTAGTAGCAGACTTATTTGGTTAAATAATTCAATAATATGAGTCCTCGTCAAATTAGAATGTTGAATGCAACCTAAAAATTAAATTGAGCTTAAGAAAATATTTCACTTTTCTATCAAAGATGAAAACTACCCCTTCCAAAAAATTTCACCTCTAATCTAAATCTAGATGCAATATTGAATTAAAATAAATTTTATTTAGTTTGGGTTTAATCTACCAGTAGAAGAGTTAAGAGGAACTAGTATAGCCAATCTTAATACATATAAAAGTTTCCCTTTTAAATTTAATTTTTAATTTTTTGAGATATATTTGTTGGGGTTCTATTGGAGCACTTAACCATTTTATAGAAAGTATTAAATTGTATGCCAAAAAGTAAAGAAAATTTTGAAAATAGAATACTACCAAGAGTTACAACCATCGAATTATAAGAATAAATATTAACTTTATGATTACTAGCACAATAATCTCTCCACTCTTCCCCTCTTTCATGGGTTTTGACACATCATTAACCAACCACCTCCACCAAGTTTCACATGCACAAATTTTTACAACTTCCACATACAGATTTGCAACATCTGTATTCCACTTTGGTCTAACTCACTTAAACACACAAATCCATCTAAAATTATTTATTATAAAATTCCCAAAAAAATGCATCTTCTAATGCAATATCTTGTTCATCATCTTTCATAGTGGCTACAAATTCCTTAGGTAAGTCATGTTCTTTCTCTTTCTCTTCACTCGAAGTGATTTCTTCTCCAAGAAACCATTCATATTCATCAAGTCCTCGATCAACCTCTACTACCTTCAATTTGATTCTCTTCTTTCATGGATTCAACAAGGCATGCAACTATGCAACTTCTTTAACCTCCAACCAAGGCATTCCACTCTACCTCCACTATTGCAATCCTTATTAAGAAATCATCTTCTTCACTTTATTTTATGTCTTCCAAAGGAATCTGTTTTCCGCAACCTAATTATGATCATATTCATCTTCATGAAAATATTCAGTATGATTAAATTCTACTTCAACTTCGTCCACTACTGCAACCATTTCTTCACCTTCCTCTTTTTTATCAATATTTTCAAGATTTTGCAAAGACTTGCCTAAGTTGCGTTTTATGTAATCACTTCCTTCTTCTCAAGTTCAATCTCTAAGAAGGTATTGATACTTTGAAACACCTCTAAGATCACATCCTCATCTTCATTGATCTTCTCATCAAATAAGTAAGCCTCTAAGTCTATCATATTTGTCTCTATTGAAACCTCCTTGATCTCATTCTATATGCCTTTTAATAAGCATTCCTCTCTTTCAAGTTCATCATTTTATTTGTATTCATCATCATATTCTTCCTTAGTGTTACATACAAGACACTCCACTGCATCTCCTTTTTTCCCTGCAATCAAAACATTATTAGAATAATAAAAAAAATCACCATGACCTCTTTTGTGATTAAGGGCTCTTCTCCTTTCCAACTCTTCTTATATTTCTTTCACCCACTGCTTCAACATTATAAATTCTTCTCTCATTTGATCTCTTATTCTCTCTCTTATTTTCTCTTGAGTCTAAGAATCCATTTAATATCAAAATCCCCTTTATTATTTCTCTTTTCCACACTCAAGGACTCATAAAATCTCAACACAAATCCTCTAATCAACACTTTCATGTTCCACTACAAACTACCTCACATTCGGTGATCTATTTAAAAACTCATGAACCTCTACTCAACAAACCCTCTAAATATCTCTTCTTGTGCAAGTTAAACATATGTACATGATGTGCAACACACACACACACACACACACACACACACACACACACACACACACACACACACACACACACACACACACACACACACACACACACACACACACACACACACACACACACACACACACACACACACACACACACACACACACACACACACACACACACACACACACACACACACACACACACACACACACAGGTCTTGGTGCAAACTGCTACACGTCCAATACTCTTCCTACACACTCAGTAACACTAGCTTTAATACTACTGATGCTATGACGATAATTTTACCTTCACTTTTGAAACTCAAAACAAAAAAATAGACCAAATAATATTTATTCTTAATTTTAAAAGTTACATTTGCAATAAAGAAATAAATTTTCACAATTTAAACCTTCTATTGGATTCTCTCAAACTCATAGAAAAATCACTCTCTTTAACACTATCCTTAGTGCTCTCTCTATGCACATATTCTTTATTATATTCCTCTACCCAGTAATCTTTATCGGTCCCTCGCTGCTTGCACAATTGTATCTCCCATGTTTTCTGATACTCTTATCTTTTTCTATTTTCTTTTCACAACTCTCTTCCCATGGTTTCCTTCCTGTATTCCCATGTTCCCACCTCATCCATAAACTTGTGCTCATTGCCTTTGTTCTTCTTACCTTCCTGTGAGAAAAGAAAACCACTTAGACATTTTTATTAAAATTGCTAGCCAAGGTTGTGGTTTTACACTTTCCAAATGTGTGTGTTTGCAATTATTGCATTCCATGAGGGGACATCTCTTTAAAAATTACTTGGTGTGCTGCCCATAGTTCTACATATTTTATGGAAATACTGACCAATTAATATTAACTTAATTAAAAAAATACATAAAGTAGAGATGCCCGTAGTTCTTTAATAGTTCTACATTTTGCAACATGGTCATAGTTTGAAACTTTCATTTTTCATGCAGGGTACGTGGATACTAATAAAGGAATTTGTTGAATTCATCTTTTCTCCTACCAGTTTGCAATCTGCCAAATACTCCTCCATCAATATCTAATGAAGGAATCATAATATTTCTTCATCTTGACATTTGTAAAATTAATACATGCACTGAACATACCTCTTGGTGCTATTATTTGAGCATGTTGAAAGACGCTTTTTTGGAAACATAATGCAAGTGCTTTCACTATTCTTGGCTAGTTGATAAGATCAAATATCTCACAAAATATTAGTGTTGGGTCTATTAAATGACTAACATTATTATACATATGAAACCACATTAATAATTCAAATATTGTATTTTCAATGTCAAATAATTGAAGGTATCATTGGGCTCCATCACAACTTGATGATATATCATTGGTCGATAACATCTTTAAACAACATTACCAATCACAACTAAGTAGCAAGCCACACATATCTATTCTTTAATCCATACTAAGAAATTCTTAGATGTAATATATGGGTTGACATAATGACCTTATGGCTACTTAATGTTGCATGAGATCAATCTATCAAAATAAGCTTCATAAAATACACTTGATCCTAATTGCTTTCCTAATATCTAAATTATAAATGCATAGTCCAAAAGATTACTAATTTGATAGGTGATTGTGTTATGCTAAGTCAACCTTCTTAACAATGATAATTAATAACAATTGCAACATTTACTATCACATAGATGACTCACATAAATAATGTGGATCTACTTCTTGTCTCTTAAGAAAATTGAATATTTTTCTAATGATTCTTCTTACATATCTCTTATGTACAGATTGATCCTAACAGATAAATTAATGGAACTTTAAACATGTCTTTAAATATCACAAGTTGATATGAACCTTATATGTACATGTATAAAATTTATTTCCCATAATTAATTGGCAGAAACAAGAAAGTTGAAACTTAAACAATTAAATTTTGAATTCATTCTTTCATATTTTATTATCAATCCCAAATGTAAAAGTAAAACCATTTTAATTAAATTATAATATTAAAATTAAAAATAAGTATGTTGAAATAAATATGATTATAAAATAATAATAATTAAAAAAACCTAAACCAAATCTTTAAAAAAAAATCTATTTATTGATAAACAAAACATGGTGTGGCGTGACTCTACTAATTACATTAAGGTTGCCACATAAATAAAAGAAACCCATAAATGAATTATGGGAATACTATTGACCTCCAAATAATTGTGGAAATAAGTTTTTCAAACTAAAAATATAAACATGCAGCTTTTTTGATATTGGGATTTGTTAAACTTATTCCTCAATGCAATCTTATTTGAAAACTGGTTTGAATTAGAAACCAACTCCTTACAATCTGAAATAGAATAGACAGAAACTAGAAAAATGTGTCGTACATTCTTCATGTATTCAATGGATTTTTACGCCATATCATCAAACACCACCCTATATACAATTAACCATGTAAAATAAATATTAGTAAGAACAAGTGACAAGTATGTATGCATAATCACTCTAAAACACTTAATTACCTTCCCCTTGTCAACGCGCGGTGCCTGAACCCCCTCACATTGCCCCCCGGTAGCAACAAGTGAAACTTGTAATAGTAAAACAAGATGAAAATATTAATTAGTACATATCATAATTTTTATTATGTTTATTTTTATGATAAAACATGTATACTAATATAAAAAAAGTAAACCAATGAGTACATAAAAACATGTACCGTGGAGGTGTCAAGGTCAAATGAAATGGTCGAGAGCATGGAACCCTCCACCTGTCTCATCTCCTCCTCTGTCATCAATTGAACATAAATGGACCACATATATATACATAAGTGTGCAATCGTTAAAAGTAATCTACTAAAAATATTCGTTTTAAAATAAATACAGTGTGACAAATAAAATGTTTAGTCTTACCGTAACAATAGGAGTCCATGGCTCTTCTTGCCCCTCCTCATCTCTTGCATGAGAGGCCTCTCCATGAGATGTTGCATTCCTTGTAACAACATTTGTTGTATCATCCACCTTGAACACATAGTGATACACATTAGCATCACTCGGGGGACCCAAGCACAAATTATTGCACATAATGCAAGTATGGGGTACACTTACATGTGAACTCATAGAGGATGTCAAAGCACCAATATTATCAACACAAGGTGACAACAATGTCATAGTCTTCCTAACCAATAGATCACTCAAGGTGTGAATGGCCCTAATAGTCTGTGAGTTGGCCTCTTCAATAAAATATGGATGTTGCACTAGAGGAGGGGGTGAAACATCAGTGGGGGAACATAAGTGCAGGATTTTACTTAGCATACCCATGGCCTATCTTGAGGAACGCCTTTGCCTAGGCCCCTATTTTCTCCCATGCTACAATAGTTTACTTTGTGACCAAACAAAAATTTAGCATGCAATTTTTTTATAAAATAAAAGGGGAGCTCCAAAATATTTTGGGGTGGTCTATCAAAAACCATCCACCAGTGATCCTAGATGTGCTCATGTATTGCATCATTTGTGCACCATTTGATAGACAACTGTGACTTTTTAGGGTCCACTTTTAATCCACTTTTCATATTCATAAAAAAGGGAACATATGTCATATTTAGTTATATTAAGGGCATGAACCCCATCATAATCCAACCCATCATCATACTTAGCATGCATGACCTCACACCAATGAAGTGCAAAATTATGTTTCATTGTAAGCTTCTCCATATTTTCAACAATGGAGTTCAATGTGGCAAACATGGGGCATAATGTAGGGATAGTGCCATGTGTGTTTTGAAAGCCCGTCAATTGATTTAGATTTTCACCTATGAGTTCCTCTAAACGCCAAGGGTTTTGAGGGGGTTTTTGATTGTTCTCAGGTTCATTATTTTGCGGGGGAAGTTTTTGAGGGGGTTGCAGATTGTTATCAGGGTCGTTATTTGGCGGGGGAGGGTTTTGAGGGGGTTGCAAATTGTTTTCAGGTTCGTTATTTGGCAAGGGGTGGTTTTTTGGTTGGTTTGAGTCATCCATGCCTGGTTACATGAGAAATAAATATACAATTACAATCAAATTTAAAACATTATAAGCAAATTCAATTAAAAAAACCCCTATTTTAAAGCAAAAAACAAGAATTTTATGTAAAAAACATCTAAAAACAATTTAAAAAAACACCGGTGATGATTCAGGATGAAATTGGAAGAAAATTGGATCCTATTCGAAGTCGTCTTCCCTTTCTTTCTTTTTGACGTTTAAAAAATGAGGCAGAATACATTTTGTCTGTAATTTTATGTTACAACTATTTGATATACGATAGCTATCATATACTCAATAGCTATTGGGGATCTGATAGCTATTAGATACCCAATAGCTATTGGGTATATGATACCTATTAGATATCTGATACGGTTTGTGCTTTGGTGATACGTTTGGCTAGGTGTATTGACACCCATGCCTACTATAAAGTCAACACACTTTTTAGTGCATTTTTCTTCGGGTGAAAAAGGGATTTTTTTCACATGACCACTTTTTGGCATACCATGATCCTGCACATGCCCTATTGGAGCACTCGACCATTATACAGAAAATATTAAATTGTATGCCAAAAAGTAAAGAAAAATTTAAAAATTAAATACTACCAAGAGTTACAACCATCTAATTATAAGAATAAATATTAACTATGTGATTACTGCCACAATAATCTCTCCACTATTCCCCTCTTTCATGGATTTTGACGCATCATGAACCAACTAGCTCCACCAAGTTTCACCTACACAACTTTTTACAACTTCCACATACATATTTGGAACATTTGTATTCCACTTTGGTCCAACTCACTTAAACACACAAATCCATCTAAAATTCTTTATTATAAAATTCATAAAAAAATTACCTCTTCTAATGTAATATCTTGTTCATTATCTTTCATATTGGCTAAAAATTCCTTAGGTAAGTCACCTTCTTTCTCATTCTCTTCACTTGAAGTGATACATCTTCTCCAAGCAAGCAGTCATATTCATCAGGTCCTCGATCAACCTCTACTACCTTCAATTTCATTCTCTTTCATGGATTCAACAAGGCATGCGACTATGCAACTTCTTTAACATCCAACCAAGGCCTTCCACTCTACCTCACTATTGCAATCCTTATTAATAAATCATCTTCTTCACTTTCTTTTATGTATTCCAAAGGAATCTCTTTTCTTGCAACCTAATTATGCTCATATCCATCTTCATGAAACTATTTAGTAAAATTAAATTTTACCTCAACTTCGTCCACTACTGCAACCATTTGTTCACCTTCCTCTTTTTTTATCAATAGTTTCAAGCTTTTGCAAATACTTTCCTAAGTTGCCTTTTCTACAATCACTTCCTTCTTATCAAGTTCAATCTCTAAGAAGGTAAATTGATACTTTGAATCTCATCTAAGATGGCATCTTCATATTCATTGATATTCTCATCAAATAAGTAAGCATTTGAGTCCATCATATTTTTCTCTATTGCAACCTCCTTGATCTCGTTGTATATGCCTTTTAATAAGAATTCCTCTCTTTCAGGTTCATCATTTTATTTGTATTCATCATCTTCTTCTTCTTCCTTAGTGTTACATACATGACACTCCACTGTGCATCTCATATTTTACCTACAATCAAAACATCATTAGAATAATAAAACATCACCATGACCACTTTTGTGATGAAGGGCTCTTCTCATTTCCAGCACTTCTTCTATTTCTTTCACCCACTGCTTCAACAGTATAAATTCTTCTCTCATTTGATCTTTTATTCTCTTTTATATTCTCAAGTCTTAGAATCCTAAGAATCCATTTGATGACAAAAGCCCCTTTATTATTTCTCTTTTTCACACTCAAGGACTCATAAAAGCTCAACACAAATCCTCTAATCAACATTTTCATGTTCCACTATGTAAACTACCTCACATTCATTGATCTATTTACAAACTCACAAACCTCTACTCAACAAACCCTCTAAGTATCTCTTCTTGTGCAAGTTAAACATACATATGCAACAAAATCACACACACACACTCCACACTCAGGTCTTGGTGCAAACTCCTACATGTCCAACACTCTTCCTAAAGACTCGGGAACACTAGATCTAATACCACTAATGCTAGGATGATATTTTAACCTTCAATGTTGAAACTCAAAACAAAAAAAATAGACCAAATAATATTTATTCTTAAATCTAAAAGTTACATTTGCAACAAAGAAATAAATTTTATTCAACGAAACTACAAGCATACAATTCACAATTTGAACCTTTTACTGGCTTCTCTCAAACTCATAGACAAACCAGTCTCTTTAACACTATCCTTAGTGTTCTCTCTATGCACATATTCTTTATTCTATTCCTCTACCCACTAATCTCTATCGGTCCCTCACTACCTACATAGTTGTCTCTCCCCTCTTTGTTGATACTCTTGTCTTTTTCTATTTTCTCTATGCAATTCTCTTCCCATGGTTGCCCCCTTATTCCCATGTTCCCACCTCATCCATAAAATTGTGCCCATTCCCTTTGTTCTTCTTATCTTCATGTGAGAAAAGAAACACACTCAGGCATTTATATTATTTGCTAGCCAAGGTTGTGGTTTTACACTTTCCAAATGCGCGTGTTTGCAGTGATTGCATTCCATGGGGGGGTATCTCTTTAAAAATTAAAGTGTGCTTCCCATAGTTCTACATTTTTTTATGGAAATACTGATAAATTAATATTAACTTAATTAACAAAATACATGAAGTAGAGATGCCCTAAGTTCTTTAATAGTTCTACATTTTACAACATGATCATAGTTTGAAACTTCCATTTTTCATGTAGGCTACATTGATGCTAATAAACGAGGTTGTGGAATCCATCTTTTCTCCTACCAATTTGTAATCTGCAAAATACTCCAATCTAAATTCTCCATCTGCCAAATACTCGTCCATCAATATCTAATGGAGGAATAATAATATTTCTTCATCTTGACATTTGTAAAATTTATACATGCAGTGAACATACCTCTTGGCGTCATTATTTGAGCATGTTGAAAGACATTTTTTGGAAACGCAATGCAAGTTCTTGCACTATTATTAGTTGGTTGATAAGATCAAACATGTCACAAAATATTAGTGCTAGGTCTTTTAAATGACTAACATTAGTATATAGATGAAACCACATTAAGAATTCAAATATTGTATTTTCAATGTCAAATAATTGAAGGTATCACTGGGCTCCATCACAACTTGATAATATATCATTGATCTATAACATCTTTAAACAACATTACCAATCACAACTAAGTAGCAAGCCACACAATTTTTTTTTTCTTAACCCATACTAAGAAATTCTTAGATGCAATATAGGGGTTAACATAGTGACCTTATGGCTACTTTATGTTGCATAGATCAATCTATCAAAATAAGCTTCATAAAATACACTTAGTCCTTTGCTTTCCTAATATCTAAATTATAAATGCATAGTTCAAAAGATTACTAATTTGATAGGTGATTGTGTTATGCTAAGTCAACCTTCTTAACAATGATAATTAATAACAAATGCAACATTTACTATCACATAGAAGACTCGCATAAATAATGCGGATCTACTTCTTTGTCTCTTTAGAAAATTGAATATTGTTCTAATGATTCTTCTTACATGTCTCTTATGTATAGATTGATCCTAACATATAAATTAATGGAACTTTAAACATGTCTTTAAATATCACAACTTGATATGAACCTTATATACATGTATAAAATTTGTTCCCCATAATTAATTGACAGAAACAAGAAACTTGAAACTTGAACAATTAAATTTTGAATTCTTTCTTTCATATTTTAATATCAATCCCAAAATGTAAAAGTAAAACCATTTTAATTAAATTATAATATTAAAATTAAAAATGAATATGTTGAAATAAACATGATTATAATATAATAATAATTTATAAAAAAAAAAACATAAACCAAATCTTTAAAAAAAATCTATTTATTGATAAACAGAACATGACATGGCATGACTCTATTAGGGGAAAGGAACGAGTAGTGAATCAAGGTCCAATAGTCGTTTACTCAGTTTTAATCATTTATTTTCCAGTAGTGGATCATTTATATACTAATAGTTGGTAATTTTTTTGGTTTTTTGACCCATGATTGGCTCATTTTTGCACCACTACTAGTGATTTATTGAGCCATTATTGGAGATTTGTGAACCACTACTAGTGATTTGAGTGAATAATTATTGGTGCAATGGGGGTCAAGTATTGGTCAAAGCTTTTTTGGACCACTTTTTGACCATTTGGCGCATAACGTTTTCTATAGAGGGCATCGTTATTGGGCAAAAGCTGAAACCTTAGCTTTAAGTAGTTAAATCGCATACGAAAACAATTAAAAAAAATTGTCGAAATCCAATATCGTTTGGTACCTCAATTGAACACATGAAGTTAGTTATAGCCACCTTTCCCTAATTACATTAAGGTTAAACAAAAGAATCCCATAAATGAATTATGAGAATACAATTGACCTCCAAATAATTGTGGAAATAAGTTTTTCAAACTAAAAATATAAACATGCAGTTTTTTTGATATTTTGATATTGGGATTTGTTAAACTTATTCCTCAAAGCAATCTTATTTGAAAACTGGTTTGAATTAGAAACCAACTCCTTACAATCTGAAATAGAATAGAGAGAAACTAGGCAAATGTGCCGTACCTTCTTCATGTATTGAGTGGAGTTTAACGCCATATCATCTGCTCATTCTTTTATGGCAATTTTCTCAAAAGACTAAGGAGAAATGATTACTGGAGTGAATTTTAGGGAAGCAGCTAAAAACAAATGAGTAAGTTCAAGAACAAGAATATCTGCTTTTCTAATGTCTTCATCTTAATTCATTCCCAATGCCCATAATAATTGTTATTTAATGTCTCAGAGAATTTAATGGAGATCTTGAAATACTGAAGTCCCCAAAAAAATGGAGCTTTGTCATCCAAAAAGTTTGGATTTTCCTCTTTAAGGATTTATGGAAACATTGCAATTTATAATATATTCAAATGAATATGATAGAGGACATAATAATCCAGCTTTGGTAATGGTTTCTTAAATATACAGAAATATTGTATGAAATTGGAACAGTACTTAAACTTTAGAAATTAAAATCTTTAAAAACATTGTCCATTTTTATTGTCTGATAAAACTTAGAACTAAAATCTGAACTTAACTCTTCAAATTCCCATATGAAATCCTTCGTTGTTTACCTCTATTGCCTGCTTCCATAATATGAACATTATCTACTTTAAAACAATGAAAATACACTTAAACAAAATCAAAGAAAAAAACATACCTAGTTTTAACTTTCAAATTTTATACTCTATATTAATGCTCCTATATTTGAGTTAAAAACCAAGTTCTTAGAATCTGAAATAGACATATACTTGGAAATTGAGTTGACGCCACTTCACATATTTCCTAAAAAGAATGGAACATCTTCAGAAGAGCAGTTAATGTGGTCCCTATTTCATTAAAATAATGAGCTACTCATTATTTTATTTTATAGTAATACCTAAATCTACTAAGAGCGTGAGGAGAAGGATAAATGATTGATTCCTAGAGAAAATGTGACAAGCCACTGAATACAAATGAGTAAATACAAATGAGTAAGTTCAAGAAGAAGAATATCTCCTTTTCCAATGTCATTCATCTTAATTCATTCATGGAATAAGTGTTTTATTTGATTGGATTTAGTGACAAATACTGGAAAGACTTGTTTGTTAAGATCCACAGATTGCTTTTCTAAGTTGTTGAAGAAACTTGCAGAAATCGTTGCCTCATACATTGAAGAGCATGAATCATATTTTGGTGGTGTAAAGTGAGAAAGAGAAGGGTGCTACTAAAGGAAAGTGTTAAAGAGTTAAAAAATAATAAATTATATTGAAAGTGTAAATGATTTTTTTATTAGATTGAAGGGAATGCTAGAGCATGCATATTTGTTGAATTATATAATTGTGTATATGCTCGTGCATATTCTCATGTATAATTGAGTGTATGTTTGCACATGCATACTTAGCTTAAGTTCACTGAGTGACACTTTACTTGAGCTTAATTTAGTTTACTTGTGTCCTAATTGAACTTTAGTTTACTTTTAATATTTTAGTATTATTAGGGCTAGTAATTTCTATAAAAGCAATTTATCTATGCACTCTAATTAAATCATATTGTAATCCTAATTCGATATGTGCAACCACTACATAATTCTTAGGTTGTGTTGAGCAAATTATCTTGTTTGATTTCTATTAATGACATGTAGTGTGCTTGGAGAGGATTCTTGGCTTATAGCTTGAAATTATCATCAACTTCTATAGGGAAAGGGATATGAAACGAGATATTTAAAAGGAAAACAACAAGGTTTTATAATGTGGTATACATACACACATGCATGATTTAAATATGATAGTTACTATCTATTGATACGGGAGGCAACAATATGATATGAACATGATAGATAAGTCTATTAGATAAAAAATACTAACAATATGATATACTTAGAATTAAAAATAATAATTATGTTTATGCATATATTGAAATTGGAAATCAAAGAATAATAATTATATTTAAAGTCAAACATATATTTTGAATATAGAAATGTGAGTAAGGTAGAGTACGGGAATCATTAATTATGATGTCACATAATAAACATCTGTAAATGGTGTAAAAAATGTGGCTTTTTAGACCCCTAATCTATAGTAGACAAATATCACAACTAATGTTTGAGTTTATTGGTAAGAATAAAATTAGTAATGGCGCTAGGGAGGGATCACAGAGAAGGTCAAACACAGATACTAGAAAATGACCGTTGGAGATACAGATTTGCAGCTCAAACAATAAAACGAAGGACATTATCAACTCCCATACATTCACCATTGGGGTAACAGACTCTTACAAAAAGCACCACATGATTTGCAACTAAGGAGAGGGCGAGGAAGATTTCAAAGTGGGGGAATGTCAGACTACAAAATTGATCCTCAAAATATCTGAATCATAGAAATGGCATACCTCCTTTTAGAAGAAACGATGCTAGAGGTAATTGGAATGGAGATGTTCTATTACGGTATCCTAGACATGGTTTCATTGGTAAAAACCATGGTCTAGGGCCTCAACATAGACATCCTCCACAATCGGGAACTAAGGATTACAATTTCCTAATCAATAGGGCATTAATCCCAACTTCATTCCAATTTTTCCAACAACAAAGACTGGCAAACCATTCAATCCACCATTGTCGAAGAAAGCCTGGTCGAAAGAATATTGGGAGATCCATAATCAAAGGCAGAATATTTTAAGAGGGAACTTTTATTTATGAGTTACAAACCCTAGCTGGAAGGCCTTTCTATAGAAGAAAGGAGAAACTGCAGAAAACCTTATATGGAAGAAAAATGGTACAAATTTCATCACAAAAATGTGAGTGGGGAGGAAGACGCATCGTCTTATTCAAAAGACAAAGAAATGTTAGCATTGAATCTTCAGGATGGAGGGGAATCTTTGGAACTTGAAGTTGTAAGTGAAAGTGAAAACCAAGGAATGCAGATGATCAAGGGGTGTTGCATGAACGCCATGAAGCCATCTACAAATCTAAAATGTATATCTCTATCCTAGTGGAAATAAAGCTGGAGAGATCATAACACTTACAACATCAAGCCTTAATATGTAAGTTCTAGTACACCAACCTATCTTTATTCAATTTCAAAAAATGGGTCGACCAAAACTAGAAAGGAGTCTCATACATAGAATGCATAGACTCTATTTCAGGGTTTTTCTTAGTCGGATTTGATTCAATCTTCTCTAGGGATAGTAATTTTAGACACAAAGGGTGGTTATTAAATAAGAAAGGATTATTTATGAAATTATGGACTCTTAACTTTGATGGAAAACTGCATTCTATAAGATTCATACAGATGTGGCTTAAGTATCTTTCCCAATAGAAGATAGGGAGGAAGACATTTTGCAAATAATTATGTATAAAGTAGGGATTTATCTGAGTCATAAGAGAGATGAGGGAAGAGGATGTCCAACGCTATGTTTAATTATGAACCTAGAATTTTAACTACCATATACTCTCAAAATTATATCTAAGGGATGATTTTGGATCCAAAAGATCACTTACGATAACCTTAATCCACAAACAGTCCCAGAGGTATGTCCAAAATCAAGTGATAAGGAGTCTATAGAGGATGGTTTGGTCTTCGAGCTCAAGGAAATAGATATAGACCCAACCGGGTTCAAGGCACATAACATTCAAGAAAATCCAGTAGGGAATCCCCAATCACTACTAGGTTGGATTACATTGATGTTTCCAAAAATAGAACAATCCCTGCTCTCCACTATTGATATCTTGGAGGATGTCAGGGAGGTATCTCAAGGGAAATTGACACTATTCCTTTGGATCATATTTTGGAGATTTTTTTTCTACTACAACATGACTCCTAAGGCTCTATATTTAACACATCAACATGATTATACTTTACACACTCCCCATACTTGTCACTCAATTATTTTACAAAATGGCAGAGGTTTTCCACTTCCCGATTGGGAAATAACCAATAAAGGTCTTGTTAAAGTGATCAAAATTAAGGTTGATAACATGTGGTGGAGTGGGATATGCAGGATTGAGTGCCATTTTGGGATAGATAGTTGCAATAAAAGAAGGATCTTTCAAACTGAACTTAGGACAAATGGGGGATTTCAGCTTAATAGAAATCAAGATAATCTCATCCAGAGATTTAATCATAGACAAGTTAAGATACATATTACAAAATGGTGGGGAAGTTCAAGATAAAATGATATATGAGATTGCAGACCAAGTCATACAGGAAGATCCAAGTATATTTGATCTTCAATCAGTTTAAGACAAACAACATGGAGTGCGAATGCAAAAGGAGTTATCTTTAGACATTCAAAGAAAGGATGGTGAGGATGTGTTACAAACTAAACTTTCTGATCTTTGGAAGACAGTTAGGGAGGAAAGAATGAGTTTGATTGAGAGGTAGAAATTTATCTTGGATAAGGAAGATGCTTTTTTTATCTCCTATTGGTGAATATAATGCAAAAATGCAAAAATGTGTCAATATTGATCCCTCTTCCACTATATCAAAATTTAATGGCAGTGGTTGTAGAAAATCGACAAGATTATTAGAAAAAGAACTAAAAGGTAGATATCACTCCTTTCCTAACAAAGGGCATGACAAAGGGAAAATGATATCTCAAAGGACTATAGGGGATAATTTCCTTTCCACAAATAAGGTTATGGGAGGGATTCTTCCCCTTCAACAAAAAATGAGAAGGAAGAAGAAAATAAATAAAAATAACTTGGTGGAGGATCCGTCTGACAACAGTAATCGAGATCCTAAATTATCCCTTCGACTATAGAGAGTATTTCAAATGTTTGGCCTTATGGAAAACTCAACTTATCAAGAACATAAAAATGGGGCAGATCCTTCCTCTTCTTCCTTCATGGAAAGACTTATAGATTCATAATGTGGGGATGATGAGGTGGAGTTTGATGGCCTTCTTATATCTTCAGCAGTGACCTTGACAACACATCAGTCTTTAAAGAGCATGATTGCAATACTAAATAATCGGTGGTTCATGTTGTTCCTGGTGGAGTGGGCTTCCATAAACAAGAACTCAAGATTATCTAACAAGGTATGGATTTAATTTTACTCAATAAGGATAAGGATTTATAGAGAGATTATGAGGATATTCTGGCCAAAGAAGAGACATTCTGAAGGCAAAAATCTAAGGAAACATGGTTGGAAGAAGGAGATAAATATACAAATTATTTCCACAACAACACAAAATAGACAAGAAGTGTGAAAAGAATTCATAGAATCAATATGGAAGATGGTAGTGTTTTATAAGAGCAAAATGAAATTCAAAGGGAAAAGTGAATTATTTCACAAATGTGTTAAACAAATTTGAGGGTTCCAAATTTTGCTCTCTAAATGAGATGCTACAAGACATTCCTAAGTTGATTTCTCAGGATGACAATCAGATGTTGTTGGCTAAATTCTTAGAGGATGGGATCCATAAAGCTTTGGACAAAATGGCACCCGATAACGCTCCTGGTCTGGACGGTTTCCCACCTATTTTATTTTAGCATTGTTGGTCAATTATGGGGATGGAATTGACAAATGCATTAGAGGTAGCTAGATCCTCTGGTAGATTTGTAAGGGAAAGCAACAATACTTTCTTAGTTCTTATTCCTACGAAAAAAATGCAACATGCTTGGATGAGTTTAGGCCAATTTCGCTTTGCAAGACTATATACAAGCTTCTTTCCAAAACATTGGCCACCAGATTAAAGATGGTGTTAGGGAAAATTATTGGAGAAGGACAAACGGGTTTCATCCTAGGAAGATCTATTTTTGATGGAGTCATCATAGCTCAAGAAGAAATACATTCAATTCAAAGAAACAAGTAGCCCAGTATGTTCAGAAACCTAGACATCAAGAAAGCATATGATATAGTGGATTGGAGATTTCTATCAAGATATTTGGAAAGATTTGGATTTTCCAAAGCGTGGATAAATTTGATGTTTTACTGCATCTCCTCCCCTAGATTCTCTATACTTATTAATGGATCTCCGTTTGGTTTCTTAGAGAGTTCTAGGGGAATAAAACAAGGAGACCCATTGCCCCCTTTCCTTTTCATAATCATGGCTGAAGCTCTTGGGAGGAGGATTAGGAGAATTCAAAATTAGGGTATCCTAAAGGGGGTGGAAATCACTTATTTAGTTAGACCAGTCACTCACCAACAATTTGCAGATGACACCCTTCTATTTGAAAAGGAAACTAAAGCGGAAGCCTTGCAATTGGAAATGGTTCTACAATGTTATGTTGATGCTTCAAGGCAAGCAGTAAACAAAGAGAAATATCATATTCTCTTCTTTTTCATTAAGAAAAAGACCCAAATATAATTTTTTGAATTCTTTGGGATTCAAGGAAGGCAGCCTCCCTTGCACCTACTTGGGAGTTCTGGTTGACAAATCTTTGAGATCCACCTCAGTTTGGAAACCTATTGGGGAGAAATTAGACAGGAAAATAGAGTCTTGGAAATCAAAATGGCTCTCTTGGGTAGGGAGGATAATAATGCTTAAGGAAACTCTTTCATCCATTCCTATTTATCTGATGTCTTGCATTTCACTATCTTTGGGAGGAAACTTGGAGATGGTTAGAAAATTGAGAAAATTCTTTTGGCAGGGGACATACATCAATTTTTTTTTTTCCCTTATATTGTGGGATAGAATCTGCAATCCAGTCTAACAGGAATCAAGAACCAAGTGCATCAAAATCAGTCCCTAGGGGCAAATTATTTTGGAAAATTCACTTTGAATGTCAAAGGAAATGGGTCAAGATTATGAAAGGGAAATATTTCTCTAATTTAAATGATGAATATGCATTAAGAATTTCAAACTTTCCCAAGGGCTCTAGAATTTGGAATTTTTTGGCAAATTCTAGTAGCATTATTTTGGATAATATAACATGAAATATCAAGGATGGAAGCGAAACATTATTTTGGGATGACTCTTAGGGTGGCTATCCAATTATTAGTAACCTAATGGATGTTGTTAGAGTTAGAGATATATGCACCCAGAAGTGGGGAATTTATGTTAAGGATTATATATCAGCTCTCATTCCAAATCCGACAGGTAACTGGCAATGGAAGAGTTTTGAAAAGATAGGATTGTCTCAACAGGAGATTGTAGACATAAAACTCATTCTAAAAGACATATTTTTTGTTCTTAAACAAGGAAAGGAAATTTGGAATGGTTCCAAATCAGGAAAATATAGTGTGAAAGAAGGATATAAGATAACTTCCAAAGAGAAAAGTTTGGCCAAACTGGACTTACCAGCTCATCTTTGTTGGAACAAAGCTTGCTTGCCAAAAGAAGGAGTTTTTTCTTGGGCAGATCTACAAGGAAGGATTTTGACAATAGATTGGTTAAAAAAAATAGGCTATCAAGGTCCATCTATCTTCTCTTTATGCTACAATAATGAGGACGATGTAAACCATCTTCTTTTGAATTGTCCATTTTCATTGGAGTGTTGGAAAAGGTTATGCACAAAGGTAGGATGGAGGTCTGCACTTCCCTATGACATTATATCATTATTTAGATCCTAGCCCCTATTATTTAAGGAAAGTTTATGTGGTGATATGTGCATTGTTTCTCCCTCCATACTCATATGGGAACTTTGGAAGGAACGTAATTGGATATACTTCCAAGAGAAGCCGCTAAATAAGGACTCTCTTAAACAAAATTGAAGCAACAGTAGTGGAAACTATGAATTCCAGGATCAAATTCCAATACTCCTCTTCAAAGCTTTATACTGGTTGGGATGATTTCATGCTTAAGAAGTGGTTTGGTCTTAAGGCCCCCAAACCTTAGGCCAAGGAGGACAACAAAGTCAAATTTGCCGACAAAATTATGTTTGGTCTCCTCCTAGTAGTGGATGGTATAAACTAAAATTTGATGGGGCCTCCAAAGGTAACATGGATGCATCAGGAGATGGATGTGTAATCCACTCAATCAGAGGCTTAATTTTGGCTAAATTGGCCAAACCATTAAATGAAGACACCAACAACATGGCAAAATTTAAAGCATTACTTTCAGGGTTGTCTTTATGCAAGGAGATTAATTTATCAAGGGTAGAGATTGAAGGAGACTCTCTCATCACTATTAATGTAGTTAGATCAAAATCATCCCCCAATTGGAGACTTTAATCATTATTGGATGCTATCTTAAGCCTCTAGGTTAATTTTGAGCAAGTGACCATTAACCACTGTAACATATAAAAAGCGGTTACATTTGAAAATGTAGATGTTTGTGTGACGTGTGGGGAAGATAAGATGTTCCTTTCAACCTCAAATGCACAAATGAAAAATCCAAATTGATCAACCCAAAAAGGATCAATGCACAAATGAATCAATCATTTGGAAATGAGAGCAAAGAGGAAAGATCTTAAATTCCCGTTTTAGAAAGGAATGTATATGATAGTTCTAGGAATTGAAATGGATGAGATGAAGTACCAACCTTACAAAATTGCAGATCAAAGATTGTTGTTTTCTAAGATCTGTAGACTGTTTCTAGAGATGTTGACAGTTGATACCGAACCCGAACATAAAGACAGACAAAACCTAGAACTCTTTTTTCATTTCTATGTCGTCTTATGAAAAAGGTCGACCCTGTACCACTTTTTCCAACTTGATCTGCTCAACTCCGAACGTGTCCCTGTTCACACAGTCTGAAAGAAATCCGAAAAGGGTATCTATATCTGGCCTCAGATCTACAGTCCTGAACTCGTACCTACAAGAAAAATGTTTGTTTGTTGGGGGAAAGGGGTTTGCCTTGGTCAAACCCTGGTTTTGGAATTAACCTTAATATATGTAATTGAAATTGCAGAGATAAACAAAGTAAACACATAAATTCACCTTGCTTAT
>MU226193.1:770922-791466 GCA_018584345.1 Thuja plicata
TTCTTGAATTTGGAAGAGGCTTGGAAGAAGGTGGATGGAGAGATCACCAAAAGGGCACTATGTAGCTTGAATCCTTCAATGGTCTCCAATGGATCTCCTTCATGAAAATGGATGCTTGAATGCTTGAAAATGGATGGATTCTTGCTTGAAATATTTCTCCTTAGCTTGGTTGAATTACACTTGAAAATCCTTCTCAATTGTGTAATAATGCTTAGAGAAAATGAGAGGAGAAAGCTCCCTTTTATATGAAACTAGGGCACAATCTTCTAAGGAGGCCTACATAGGATAATTAAATAATCATTTAAGCCTTTACCCCTAGGAGAGGACCTATATTAAATATAATTTAGGAATCAACCGATTTGGAACCCGAAATAGCCGACCCAGAAGCGAGAATAGACTTTTTGCAAAGACCGACATCTGAAAACTGAAAGTTCCCAGGATTTGGACCCTGGGAAAGGGTTGAGGTCGACCCTGTCCTAGGTTAGGGTCAAGGTCAACCCTATCCTAGGAGGTCAACCCTGTCCCTAAATCCCAGAAACACAGGTCTGTATCTCAGAATATAGAAATCAGGTCAGAAAATGGTGGACAGAAAGGCAGAATAGGGGGGGAAGCCATGTCAAGATCAGGAACCCAGTCAAGGCGCTTGTCATGACCCCAGACCACTTACTCAGAAGGCTAAACAAGTCTCCCATGGAAGTGCTTCCATTTTCTAACTATACAACCACATCTATATGGAAGGTAATTTAGCAACAGATGAAATGGAAAAGTTAGGGGTTGAAGGTGAATTCTTTAAACAAACATTTTGAGAAAACTTCTCCTTTTTCTTCCCCTTCAATGAAAGTTTGGAAGATTTCATGAGGTGCTGACAAGGAAGATGAGGGCTTTGAGGACCACGAGGACTCTAACAACAAAGGATCTTCTTCCCCTTTAGATTTAGGCTTTTAGGTGTGATTCAATACTCTCAGACTCACAAGAGGCAGGAACTTCGGTGGCCTTGGAATCAAAACAACAATATTGAACCATGATCAAAGCATAGGACATTCATGAAGGATGGAGATAAAGTTAAGAGGGATTCTTTAATCCTTTTGAGAGATATGTTAATAATTTGAACTATATTTGGAGCGAGCTATAACAGCATCATTTAAACTGCAGACTTAAAACTTTAGCTAAGGAGTGCAACAAATATGACCATGGGAAAGGGATTGAAAGCTAAGGGTAGTAACAAGAAAAGGTAGGGCACCCAATATTTTGGTTGAAGATGCCAGAGTGAGTATTTAGGATGTGGCTTCTAGAGGATTCTTGTCTAGTGTTTTTTGGTTTTGGTTTTGTCAAGATGTTGCATAATGTAATTATACTTTAGCTATAGGTTTTCTAGGCTATGAACGAAGGTTTTCTTCCTAGTTCTTTCCTCCTCGAATACCCTCTTAAACCATGAATGATGTACTTTTATTATAATTAATAAATATCATCTCGGCTTTGGCCTCTTATCCATAAAAAAAATCTATAATACTATTTATACCACACTTAATTCATTTATTTGATTATATTTTAAAACTTCTTTGATAGCTAATTATGTTGACACAAAACTATCATGGTAAACAAGTTTGTAATGTAGCCCAAACATTTTTAATCTAATCAAATTATCTTAGTGATGTATTGTTTCTAAAATACAATTATTAAAAAAATTGTCTAAATCTTATAATCCAAACATTGACATGTAGAGGTTTCTCTATTTTAGTATTTGAATCAACTTCTTTTGTGACAAATTTTCTACTACATGCTCAATCACGCAATATAGGCATGATGAAATTGTAGTCTTTTTATTAAACTATAATATGTTTAGGTAGTCATCAATGTCATATCATTATGTAAATAAATGCTTAAGAACATTGTGATATTCAACTAATGATGCCTTTGAATTGGCCACATCTCTTAATTCAACCCTTCATTATTGAGTCAATCCCCCACTTATTTCATTTGTTTATATTTTGGCACCTAGGGTTTGTATTTTGATCCTGTATCCATTTAAAGTCCTAATCATGTTTTGTTTTCCACAAATAATTAAATAGAATTTTCTTTTTGGGGTTTCTAGAGCTTTGCGATTTCAATTCTTTAAATTGAGATCTAGTTGAGAAATTGATTGTAGACCAAATTTCTAAGTTCAAGGAGGAATTTAGATTGTATGACAAGGATGGTTATGGTGACAAATCAATAAATGAAAAACTTGTACTACTTTTTCTAGCTATAAATGTGATTTTTTGATTGTTTGTATTTTTTGTTCTTATTGTTACTGAACTCTCTATCCCTATTCCACAAATCCTATGAATTTTTACCTTCTCTAGATGATTTTGTATTCATACAAGGAAACAAGCACTGTGAATTAAAGATATTACCAAAATAGTTAAATATGTGATGTTAGGTAGCGATCAAATACAAAATGTGACTTGTAACAACATAAATATGCAAGAAAGTTAACTAATCACTTATACTAACAATAACGTCTTTAGACACACTCACTTATTTAACATTTATTTTATTTTATAGGATTCTAAGGCTACATGAGAAAGAGATTGACAAAATGTAAGATGGATTGTAACCTTACTAAGGATATGACTCATTTTTTTATTTCAATCTTTTTTGAATAAGATGTGTTGTTTTTTGATGTAGCCATAGTTGGAGGTCCTAGTGAAGGGACTCTTAGCCATACATACAATACACATCTAACATGTACAGTAGATCAAAAAATAATATTTCTTCACTATCATGAGGAATGTGTTTCTAGAATATTGTGGGTTGTTCCTCTTTTAAATAACAAGAACTTTGAATCTAATTCATAGACATAGTTGCACACACAAGTAGATATTTGAGACACTCTCCTTTTGTTCTTCAGATTAATTCTTAACCAACTCTTATCGCCCTAAAAAAATAACTCCACATTACAATTAAGATTAGTTATAGATATAATAACAAGTTTGGATTATGAAATATACTTACCACAAAATTTATTTTCTCTTTATAGGCATTACTCATCCTACAGTTCTATACACTTATATGATTGTCTATTTGATTTATCTTCTTGTTCTTCTCTAATATTAAAATCACAAAGGGGATTTCATTATATTGCTATTAATAAATTTGATTGGTTCACTACCTAAAGCAACTGGCCATCTAGACATTTATCCTTCTTTCAAGTCACCAAATGGAATTTGCCTCATATATCCCATTTTGTACGTGACATCACATCAATATTGTAGGTACCATATGTGCACCATCTGATAATATTCCTATACATATAACCACACTCTCATCTATCTTCTAACCATGCTTCTTGATGCATGCAATCACCTTTCAAGATAAATGTTCTTTGTGAAAGTTCCCTCTAGTGTGCAAGCCTTCAAACACTTAAGCATGTTCTATGTGCATGACTTATTTTCCCTACTTCTCATCGTTGATGCATGCAACACATTTATGACTATCCTTGTTTCCAAATTTAGGCATGCACTTTTTAAAAAAAAATTGTATATACTCATTTGAACATTTTTCTTTAAAGCTGAGATTCTAAAAAACCTTGTAAATTCTTAACTCTATCTTTGGACACTTTAAGATCATTGATTGACCTAGAATTATCCTATATCATGTTTTAGTCTTTTTAAAAGAGAGAGTTTGTTGGGTTTCAATTGTATACACTCCAAATTTTAAAGCTAACTATTTTTTTGCAAATAAATTATCTTAAAATTAACCATTATCATTCCTTCCCATGATCAATTAAGTGAAAAATTAGATAATTTACTAATTATTCCTATCCATACTCCTCTCCTAGGGCTAATTGATTAAATTAATTTTTTAATTAATTAATCTTAATTTCTAATCTTCCAACTTGATCAACAATCCATGAGTATTTAATTAATTAAGGCTGATTAACTCCTCTTAATGTTTCTTTTATTTCTAAATCCACGTCATCCTTAATCTATTTTATTAATCATTTAATCCATCTACATGCAGTTTAACCTTAACAATTATCCTCTTTCCATGTGGTTCACTCACCTCCATGCTCCAATACATGTGAGCATGCCAAATTATCCCACTTAATTCTTATGCATGTGTGAGCATGCTAACTCATCCCACTCTTTTCTCACACCATGTGTGAACATGCCAATTTGAGGTATAAAAATCTTCCACTTCATCCTTCAACCTTAAGTCACCTCTACATTAAATTATCATACATGTATGTGAGAATATCCCCCATGCATGTCACCTTTATCATACATGTTTGATCATGCTTGCCTTAGTCACCTCATGTCCCATTTCTCCCCTTATCATTTGCTCCTACATATTGATCAAATATGATCATGTGATATTGGATCACCCAATCCCTTTTGACAATTATTGCAAGGCAAATCATCCTCTCTATGAATCAAAGTCTTGACATATTATTTAGTATTGTATCTTGTTCCTCCATTTTCCTATTGGGAAATCTATTTGATGAGACCTCCCCCCTCCCTTTTGGCAATGCACTTTCATGCTCAACTTATACTATCATTTTATGAGATAACCATCTAAACATACATTTATATAGTTAAATTAGTGATGTGTTCACAAGGAACATCCACATATATATATCTACACTTATCTAAAAAGAAATGATGAAGATATAAATGTGATGTTATTTTCTTTTAATTTATGGCTTCGTTAATTATATTTTTCAGTTTCTTCTAACACAAGTGTCTATCTTTAATTTGAGTTTTGCATTTTTTGTATTACCAATCCATTTGCTTGAGCTTATATATATATATATATATCATATCATTATGATGTTGAATTAGCAACATGATAAAAAGTAGCATCCACATTTTTTTGTTGGAGCATATCTAAAAAGATAATAATAAAGTTATAAATGTTGTATTGTTTGTTCTTAATGAACATCTTATTCATTATCCATGGGAGACATGGCCTTCCTATCCAAAGAAAGAACCCAAGTTGTACGGTGGGGAGGTAGTGGGATGATCGATAGACCTTTGACCCATATCATGATTGTTGCCCTTATTTAAGTATAAGCCATTAGATGGGGAGCCCCCTAGTTCCCCACCTGCTATACCCATCGCAAATTCTACAAAAAAGTCAACAAACCTCAAATCTTCTAAACTGTAAACCCTAGTAGAGCTCTCACACAAATTTTTTAATACATTTTGACTAAAAAATTCAATCAGATTATGTTATTATATCACTCTGTGCGAGCTATTTATAACAAAATAATAATTATACATGATTTTAATCCCTTTTTAATCACATTGAGTTTGAGAGGGTTAAAACCATTTGCCTCTATAAAATCCTAGACAAAAATAGTTGACAAAGATAAGCCTCTCATCTCTTATGTAATCCAATATACACTTTCAAATAAAACAAACATTCCATATTTACTCTATCATTTTAAAAGTAATGGAAACACTTAGGGAAAGGTTGAATTCCCTACTCGAGTGGGTACCATAGAATTGTTCTTCTTTCTAATATTTTGCTAATTTTTTAGCAACCTTTTTTAATACCCTCATCTCCATATTTTAATAAAATTCATCTTCCATCTCTATGTAAGAATCAACATATGATTCAAACATGTATATTTTAGAATTAGTTTACATTCATCAAGCTCACTTAGTAGTAAAACTACCAAGTGGTAAATAACTATGAGCGTTGCTTTAGTAGTAAATAATTTAAGCTAGAATTTTAAACCCATTCTTAAGGATCAAAGAACATGGTCCCACTAAAATTAGATAAATAAAATAAAACTATAATAACCTTATCCATTCATACTTTCCAAATCAACACACACACACACACACACACACACACACACAAACTCAATTTACAAGAATAAAGCACAACCTCACATTAAAAAAGAAATGTCATGCAAAAATAAAATAATACAAAGAATAATTTACATGGACATAATTATGAATCTAATACGCTTTGAGTTAGAAGGATATAGGTCACCATTTCTTAATTCCCCTCCAATTTACTTAGTTATAAATTATCATAATGAACCTTGCAAGAAACTTGTAAAGATAAAGTTTAATACCTTATATAAATAATCTTAAATCACAGCCAACTTAAGCATATTTTCTTTTCAAAGTTCATCATTTATGAGTAATAAAATAATATTATTAATTATTCAAACAAGAATAGATGTGTTCAACAATATATTTCAGATAAGGTTACTTCTAAATATAAATAATTTCATCCAGAACCACCACATGCTTATAGGTGCTATTGGGATCTTACGATAGAGATGTTGCTCTTTTTATATTCCAAAGAGAAAGCTAAAATTGTGGCGCTCCTTAGGTTTACTTTATAAGTTTCTAGGTTTGAAAACATGTAGGTTATGAAGCAAATAGAGTTGGACTTTGAGCATCAGATACTTGAAGGGAACATGTACTCTTTAATTTAGCATTAGGTGGGAGAAATAAGAGATTTGAGGATTCTAATATGGCTCTTTATATAAGATATGCAATTCTATTATAGATGGTCACATTTTAGAGTGGTAGGACATCGTTGGGAGGGTATAATTATAGTTTCTTAGAATATCTCTTAAAAAATGCAACCAAAAGTATAAGAGGAAGTTGAACACTATACAAAAAATGGGTTGATATGAAAGTTTAGAAATCTTTAGTCTGGTTTCATGGAGCTCCTTAAGGAACCCCTTGTGATTTGTTCTTGTGCATATGGCTTCTTCATCACAATTTATGTTTTAGAAGATAATA
Source organism: Thuja plicata (assembly GCA_018584345.1). NCBI lineage: Eukaryota > Viridiplantae > Streptophyta > Pinopsida > Cupressales > Cupressaceae > Thuja > Thuja plicata. The sequence goes on from MU226193.1 coordinate 777,675, forward strand.
GAGGCAATATATTATAGGCTAAGGATATGTGGGCATGGGTTAATGCACCTATTTATGTAAAAAATTGGTTCCTAAGCTTGAATCCTTCAATGAAAAAATTAACAATATTCTACTTTATGATAGATTGCCTAGTAAGTAATCTGTATATTTTCTCTTGATGCTATTAGGAAATGATGATCATGCCCAATTACATTTAATATACTTCTTACATAACCAATGAGAGACAAACATATATACAAGCTTAAGAATCACCATCATTCAAAGATCAAATAGACAAGCCAAAAGATAAAACAAGATATAACCTAGGAATTTAACCTTTGTGAGGGAAAAATCCAGCCTCCAAAAGCATCCATACTCAATTGTATCATTCAACCATAAATCAATATAAATCACTTACAAAGTTATGATGAATACTCTCAAAATATCAAGCCCTCCAATGCATTCTCGTGTGTCCCAGCATGAATCTACACATCCCATGCCACACTTCAAAAAAGAAACCTTCAAAAAGACTCAATAATGACAACCCACTCAACCAGCCAACCCAAACCACTAACATGTGTTTGCTTCTATAGACACAAGATCACACAAAATATAACTAGTGGTAAAGTAAAACCATGTGTTAAAAACACCAGTGACCCCTTATTTAATAATGGGCACTAATTTTATACATATTAAACATTATTAAATATATTTCTCAATATTAAATAATATACAATTTTATATCCCAATGTGACACATACATTAAATATAATCCTAATGTTACAATACAACTCATCAAGTGGTCCCAAGAATGGAATATCTACGTGATGCTTGTCCATCTAGGTGCTCCTAGGTGCAACACACATAATAATAAAATAGATCATTACAAATATTATATAAGTTGTATAGCACATTTTTCCAACACATGCAAGAACTTTTAGAGGTTGCAACTTTTGACTTGGGAGTCTAATTGATTAGAAAGTTTACATGAATAAAAATCATGAAGAGTTGAATCCCGTGTTTGATTCAACCAATTCTAGACACTTTTTTTGGGTTGAATTATTTCATTCTTGGGTTCACAATCAACTTTTAATGTTTATTTTCAATATTTTCATGTTTCTATTTTATGTTGAACTCCTTCATGTAATTAAATTAGTAAGTTAACAATTTGTTTCACTCTAATTGATTGGAAACAAGTAGTAATTTTCACTGACATGTGGATAAGCATGCACTATTACCTAAAATGGCAGATTATAAACTACAAAAAAAAACCAAAAAGGGTAGTCTTTGAATTAGTAGATACAAGGGGCTTTTGTTCAATTGTAGAAACAAAATAGGAGGAGAGTGTAATGAAATAAAAATGGTCAACAAAACCATAGGCCCCTAATCTCGATCTCTCATCAAGAAACACCTAATCTTGATCACCTTAAGTCCTAACCTAAAGGCAATTCAACATCTTCAGTTTGGTCTCACCTAAACCCTAGGTCCTAATCTATCGATGTCACACTTGATTTAATTATTTATTTCCTAAATCCCAAAACATTGGCAAATAAACCTTATGATATTTATTTAATTAATATCGTAGTATGTTGATTAAATAAATAGATAATTATCAATTAAATATAAAAAGGAATTAAAATTAATAAATTAAGTAAAAAGTGCATTAAAATCATTTAAATATTTGAAAATGCATTTCTGTGTCATCATTTCAACTGACTAAACAAAAAATTAGAAACAAATATTTCTTGTTTAGTTAACTAAGTATCTTTAGCTTCTCATTTTGGAAACAATCCAGATAACTAAACGCTGACTCAGTTAAATCTTCTATCGATTTTAGAAGTTTCCCGAATGACTGATCAATTAGTTCAGTTAACTGACTCTCTCAACCAATGGTCTTCCTTGCACAAGAATTGTGCTTCTTGGAATCAATCTTGTCCATTCATTGAAGATCAATCTCGGTCGTCGGTTTGATAGATATTTTCTATAAAAGAAAGCTTCATTTCCTCACAAAGGATCAAAGAATTTTAGTAGAGTTATTATGTCATTTTTGCTTCTCAGCTTTCATTAAGCATTTAGCATCTTAGTATATTCTACATGTTTCAAGCATTTCAGTTCATAATCTAGGAAAATTCCTTTTGGGTTTTAAAATCAATTAATCTAATCATTGGATGAACATCTTTGTACTTGCATCATAGAATAAAGCTTTGCAAATCCTTCATTCAGACAGTGTCAAGTCACTGGGTTTGCGATGATCTGAGAGCACACTCATACTCTTTCCTACTAGAAGGCAATAGATCGATTTAGATTAATTTATTGTTTTCATAGTTCAATTCTTTCCTAGAATTAATCATGCAATGACCTATTGAAGTGTTTGTGTTGTTTAGAGGTCCACATTTCACACACACATTTATGGTGCCCACCATGGGTCCTAGCCTCGTATTTTCCCTCATTTTGAGAAAATTTGTATGATTTAACACTTTGTTTTTGTAGTACAGAGTCGCATGTGGTGAACACGATAGCATCCGGCAAATCCTGGATTGCATCTGGGAAGTGTAGGATCTGGTAAATCCTAGATCGCATTTGGGAAGTGTAGCATTTGGTTAATTATGGCTCCCATCCTGTAAATCTTGGATCGCATATGGGAAGTGTAGCATCTGATAAATCTTGGATTGCATCTGGGAAGTGTAGCATATGGTAAAACCTTAATAACATTCAGTTTCCTTAGTCACCTTTGGTAAATCTATACTCGTTTCTAGGAATGCTTGCATTTAGGGAAGTTCACTAGTTGCATTTGGTGTTACACCTTGCATAATTGATTATTTTCTAATGACTAATGTGTGCAATTTATTTTAAGCAGTCTAACATTGTTTGTAGGACGTTTCTGAAAGAGATCACGCATGTCAAAGACTATGAAGTGAAAACACTATCAAAACTACTAATGTGTGGTCTTCCAGGTTGCCTCCAATAATTTGACCAAACATCATGACTTTATTAAGTGACTTCATAGGAATTTAATAGAACTTGAGGTCAATTTTCAACTTAATTAGAGGATTATGCTCTTTTCCCTTTGGTAAAATTATAAACTCAAACATTAGGTTGAAATTTGAATTCAAATTTGGGGGTAATTTACAATGTGCATGATGTGTTTGATAGGAGAAAATGGCATGGATAGGAGAGTATGCTCTTCTTCCTAGTGGAGAATCATAAATCCAGACTCCTAATTTGCCAATCCTCTTTACTTTATTACTTTTATCTTTAGCTCGGCCTGTCCAAGTGGGAAAAAGTACCCTCCGTTGGAGAAAAACCCACACAAGAATGAGGTGTAAGCCATACCACTCCAATTCATGTTAATCAAATTTTCTCATTGGGGCCAAAGCCTCGGATGTCAGATACCATTTGAGCTTATACTCGACTCTCTCCTAACATAAAGTAGGGCCTAGGATCTCAATCAAATTTACGTGACTACTTGTGCTAAGGTTCTTTGTGGGGCTATACACTTGAATCGTGCTTGTGTGGACACATAGGATGTATTAAAAAGGAGATCCTTACTATATTCCATAGAGTAGTAGCCACCCGGTTCACTCCTGAAAGTGGGATAATCTAAGTGCAAGGGAGATAGTAACTCCCCAAGATACTCACCATATTGTGTCCCCATTAGCATTTGGAGTTGGATAATACGACATCATTACACCCATTGTGTGGTTGGTGGCAGTCATATTCTGATTATCTATTGGATGTGTACCTAAGTTTGTGAGAGAGAATTTTCTTACTGAACCAATCTCCTTAGGCTTAGTGTGTATTTGATCACTAATTTTTACAAGCGTGTTTGTTAAACTGAAATAATCAAAATCAAATTGAAAACCAAAAATTGCAAATAGAATGTCAAAAATATAAAATTCCTAGTGGCAAACATAGTTTCTCATGCATTTTCCCATCCTTGCTCGTATGAGTCAGGATCATCGACCTTTGGTTAGGCTTTGTGTTGTCTTCTACAATTTTGTTTTTAGAATAGTGAGCTTGTCCTAGTCATCATTTTTAGTCATAATCTATTGGTAGTCTGACTTTTGCTATCATGAGTCCTGGTTTGTTAGTATAGTCCTTTGATCAGTCTATCACCATCAGTTTGGTCTTATTTATCTGTGTTGTCCTTATTCTAAGTCGAGAGTGTGGGTTCGTTAATCTTGACTCAAAATTGAATTCTTTTGCTTCTCCTTCTTAGTTGGACATTATCCTAGTGTTACCATCATCAATCTTGGACTTATTTGACATGTCAATATTACTTCAACACCTGTTGGGTAAATCAACTCATTTATGCCTATCCAAACTAGAATCTCTTTTAGAAAATTTCAAGAGGAAGAAAGAAATTATTTTCTATTTGAGGAAAGCCCTGTTTTCATAGAGGAGCGAAAGACTACAAACAAGTCAATCTCCACTCACAACAGGTCATGTGATCAAAGAATATCAGGATAAAGACAAGGGCAAGATTGGTCTAGACGTAGAAATCACAGTTCTAGTGCACAGGCTACTAATAGTCAGCACTCCTTGAGTGACTCTAAGCTCGATGAGGCTAGCATCCTCAGATGTCAAAATGATGAATAATTTCTCAGGATGATGAAAGCCATTATGACTAGAGGAAAATAACAATAATTTCTTGAACTAGCACAATAAGGAGCCCAACTTCCTCCTTAATACAGGGATGAAGACATCATCGCTAGAGAGGAAGAAACTCCTTTGACACTAGTGACAAAACAACTGCAAGCCTTGCAAACTGAGATGCAAGAGATGAAAAAGGAAAAAAGTGAAAGAAACCATGAAATATTATATGGACACCATTTGTCCATTTCCTTTTGATAAAGGTTTCTACTTACCTCCAGTCTCATGTGGAGTGGAAATCCTGAAATTTGACAAATATGGTGGTCAATATGACATGTTCACTCTTGTTCTTATCTAAGTTTCTTGACATGTCCACTCTTTTGGAACACATGCTTTTATGACATCAGGTCATTATCCTATAGGTTATCTGGCAATGTGTCATTGGTTTCCATTGCTTATCCAAAACATGCTTCACATGCTATGTTCCCTTTCACTGGCTTGGGTAATCTTGAGGAGACTATCCTTAAGGGTTGCATTCACCCTCTTCATCCATCATTTCCTATCTGTCTTCTCATCCATCAACTTTCTAATCCATCTGTAATGTCCTACACCTTGCTAGACATTAGGGGAAAACCAATGTGATCTTGCTTGAGAATGAGTAATATCTAAAAGTGTCCAGAAGAAAAGCTAAAAATCAAAAAATGCCCTGAAAAAATGATCATCCTCGTGGAAACTTGGTAACAGGTTCCTTGATGAATCAACAAAAAATTTGAAAAAGAAAGAAAAAGTGCCTTGGTGAAAACTTGGTAAACAAGCGCCTCTTGTACCCAAGCACTCCATCTATCAATGCTAGTCTTGGCACCCCTTCGCTTCAATTTGTGCATAGATTTCATTCACTTTCATGACACTTTAGTTCTTCTGAGAACCCTCATGGCTTGGAACCGATCCAGAGTCATAGTATGGGGATAATTAAATTAGCTTTGTCCCAACAGTCTAATTCAAGTTAGTCATCTTGAATTGGAGTTTGTTATTGGGGGCAAGCACCCCAATTTGATCAAATTGATGAACAATACCAGAGTTAGTATCTTAGTCATTCCTAAAGGACAATTTTCCACTGACACAACGGTGTTTCTCAACTCCCTAATCAATAGTGTTTCCTAACACTACCTATTTGAACACATCTGTGTTTCTCAACACACATTGGATAACGCGACGTAAATCTAAACACTGGATCGATAACAATAAAGAATGATGCACTCACACGTATGATGGTGTTTCTCAACACCCCACACAGACAAACACAAAATGATTGTAAAACTTGCTGAAAATATGTTGAAATTTTTCTTGGATGTTGTTTGTTATTAATGCTTTTCGCTAATATTTTCTTTGGTTGATGCTTGTTGGTATGGTCCGATGATCCAACAACGTCAAATAAAGTGGGTGTTTGTGTTAAGAGCTTCCACATCAAGGTGGAAAAGCCTCACATACCTCAACTCCATTTATTTGCACGCCAAGGTGAGGTCAGAACTATCTCCTTAATTGTTATTAATCTTCTTGTTTACACAACATCACACTCATGATTATCTCAACTTTGTATGCCTCGATACTGGTGTACCTTTGCGACATCAACTTAAACAATTTTCAAGTCATCTTGGATTTGTGCCTTGATGCTTATGTTTTTTTCCTATATTTTATTCGATGAAGTCATACTCATATCCTTATGGTCGCAGTGGCACTAGTGAGGGTTCTATCGACTCCGATATTCCAGACGCTCAATGATGAAAATTGTCAAGCTCAAATCCAGTGACTAAGTCATAGGTTGCATTCACGTTAGCTCTTGCATTACAGTTTGATAGCATGATAACATTGCAATGTTCTCTCTCCAGTGAAAGGTAAGGCCTTAATCCATTTTTAGGATCAGAATCAAAATTTGAGACCTTTTTACTTGTCAAATTTGATAGTTGACTTTTTTAGTCAACCATAGTTGACCGCTTGTGTAATCAGTCTTTTGGATTCTGAACCAATGGAAATCTCTCGTGCCTTTCTTCCAAGAAATCCATGCGCCATAATTTTGGTCAAACTTGGTCAATCCTACCAAAATTTTGGTCAATCTTGGTCAGCAGGACCTCAAACAAGTGCAAAATGGGTCCTAGATGCTTGCAACCTCTTCCAAATCAGATTAGTTTCTTCCTGCATCATTTTATCAATCGAGTCACTTATGATCACTGGGGACCTAACCATATTTCAATTTCACTCCCAAGGGGGCATGATCATGACATCAATAATTCAGTGATATGGGAATCTTTAATCAAGAAATCAAACCATCAAATCCAAACAAGACCCCATCACTAGGGGCATCTCAATTTCATCACATCATATCAAGTTGAGATTATCTATAATCAAGGGTAAGCCAATTAATTATCTTATACAATGACAGATACACTCGAAACCAAACAGATTGGTCTTATTCGAGTCATTCATTCCTGAAACTAGACACATTGATCAAATTGGCTTCATCGTTTCAAATCCAATCAATTTTGCTAATCAACCTCTTAACGGTTATAAGTTTCATTACTTCAAATCAAACCGGTTATTCGTTCAAACTAATCTAAAGGTTTAAGAAGTTTCTGACAAATGTTCAGTTTCATCGCTTCAAATCAAATTAAGCATTCTATTCTATGTCTTTTGATCGATCTTCGTCCAATCAAGCTTGGAGTCGGTCTTCTTCGAAAGAATGGTTTCATCACTTCACATCAAACTATTCTTCGTCTCATTGCTAACTGCTTTGAATCAATGCACCGTTGCACATCAATTCAAAGAGGGGCAAATGTAATGACCTAAAAATGGTCAACAAAACCATAGGCCCCTAATCTCCATCTCTCATCAAGAAAAACCTAATCTTGATCACCTTAAGTCCTACCCTAAAGGCAATTCAACAACTACAGTCTGATCTGACCTAAACCCTAGGTCCTAATCTATCATCACACTTGATTTAATTATTTAATTCCTAAATCCCAAAACATTGGTTAATAAACCTTATGATGTTTATTTAATTAATATCCTAGTATGTTGATTAAATAAATAGATAATTGTCAATTAAATATAAAAAATAATTAAAATTAATAAATTGATTAAAAAGTGCATTAAAATCATTTAAATATTCAAAAATGCATTTCTATGTTATCATTTCAGTTGATTGGACATCAAATTAGAAACAAATCTTTCTTGTTCAGTTAACAAAGTCTCTTCAGCTTCTCATTTTGGAAACAATCCAATTAACGGAATGCTGACTCAGTTAACTCCTCTTTTGATTTTAGAAGTTTCTCTAATGACTGATCAATTAATTTAGTTAACTAACTCTCTCAACCAATGGTCTTCCTTTCACATGGATTGTGCTTCTTGGAATCAATCTTGTTCGTTCTTCAAAGATCAATCTCAGTAATCGATTTGACAAAGATATCCTATAAAAGAAAGCTTCATTTCCTCACAAAGGATCCAAGAATTTTAGTAGAGCTATTATGTCATTTTTGCTTTTCATCTTTCATTAAGCATTTAATATCTTAGTATATTTTACATCTTTCAAGCATTTCAATTCATAATCTAGGAACATTCCTTTTGGGTTTTAAAATCAATTAAGCTAATCATTGGATGAACATCTTTGTACTTGCATCATAGAATAAAGCTTTGCAAATCCTTCATTTAGACTTGTCGAGTCACTAGATTTGCGATGATTTGAGAGCAAGCTCATACTCCTACCTACTGGAAGGCAATAGGTCGATTTAGATTAATTTATCATTTTCATAGTTCAATGCTTTCCTAGAATTAATCATGCAATGACCTATTGAAGTGTCTGTGTTGTTTAGAGGTCCATACTTCACACACACACACACACACACACACACACACACACACATACACACAGATTTGTTAATTTTTTGGAGTTTTCTAATTTATTGTTTTGATTGTTAATGATGAATCTTCTAGTGTAGATTTGGTTGCATCAACTCTCTTCTACCTTAGAAATTATTATAATTATTTGGGTGAATTTCTACAAAGATTCAATTGGTTGAACTATGGATAAGTTGTTTGGAACTAGCCTTTAGATTGTGACAGATTTCTTAAGGTGTATGAAGCATTTTCAACTTTATTACATTTTATGTGTGTTTAGAGACAAAACTAAAAGCTAGAAAAGACCACTCGGTGGGTGAATGTAATTCAACACCATTAAATAGTTGGTTGCCCCTTGGATTTTTCTTCTCCTCAAGTAGAGTAGCTTTTTTTGTTGGGTTTTCAAAGACATGTGTGGAAGTAACTTTGAAGCTAGGTATAGCAAAATTGTATACGCGTAGGAGTTGATTACTATAGTTTCTACAATGATAAATAAGACTAATAGCCTCACTCTTGTGCCTCCTTTAGGAAAGCAGAATTTGATAGATTTTCCTTTAATCCGTAATGATGATGAATATTAAGAAATATTCAAGCATGATCATTTATATTTTGAAGAGGATTTCACATTGGTTTAGGGCATTGAGGACATTGTAAATATTGACTTATAGATGGTTTCTCCCAAGATATTAGGTTGGATTACCATTTCCAAGAGGTAAACCAAAACAAAGAAAATGGCAAAAGAGAATGGATTATTTCTAATATTGTTTGACTTCTTTTTTGCAAGACTAAATGAACTCACTAATATCAATTGACTAACATGAAGACAACATATTTATTATTTTTCAATGTTATAAAAATACAAAATAGTCATCCACCAAAATCTCATGTTCAATTACAAATGTTCATAAAGAAATATTACAAAATAATTATTTATTAAAAGGTCACACTCAACAATGTGTAGATATGTTATTTGTTTAGTCATGTCCCAAATGAAATCTAATTCATTTTACCAATCCACTTTATAAGTAAGATGTTTCTCTTAAAGAATATTGCACGAATCATGTTGTAGGGTAGTTTGTAATTCAGTGTTAAAGTCACTAAGTTTTTGAAGACACAAATAAAAAATCTCACTTTATTGAATGGTACAAGTAAACCTCAATTGTACCAATCCATTTCATAATAAGATTTTTTTTTAAAATGTTACTCTAGACATATTGTAAGATAGTTTGTAAACAAGTGTTAAAGTCCCGAGCTTATAAAGACAAAAAATAAATCCCACTTTAATGAAACGTACTAAAAATAAACTCTAATTGTACATTATTTAATTACCAATATAGACACTTCCAATAAATTTTTTTGTACCCATCCCTAAAGTCTAGAGCAAAAGCTTAAAGGACTTCCCCCAAATCCAAACAAAATAGTTCAATTAAATCTAGTACTATTTTTAATCTTTTGTGGCTTTGATCCTTTTCCCAACATGTGATTATGTCTACTTAATCAAGAGTTGTGGATTGATGATTTCTAAGCCAAAATTTTTGTTTAAAAAACAGAATGTCAAAAGTCTCAAAATTGCTCAACCTACCTTACTTTACATTTTAAAGTCAACAAAATAATTAAAACTTTCTCCACTCGTGTGGGGCTGTGACACAATCATGCTTTCCTAACGGGATTATTTTAAATTCACACGTATGGCATTAGTGGGTTTATAACGTCAATTTTATCTATTATAATACCACAATTTTAGTCACCATATGGTCTATGATTAGGACATATGTTGTTTTCTCTTAATATTTTGGGTTTGGGTTTGAGTATTTTAAATGTAATAATTTGTAGCTGGTATGTTTTAGGTATTGTGGTCTGTAATATTATTATATATTTTTTATTATTATTGATTTTGGATTCTCATTCATGAATCTTATATTGATTATTTTTATTTTATTTTTGGATTAAATTTATGGGTTAGGATTTGACTTAGATTAGTTTTGTATATGTTGATATGTTCTGAATTTTTAAAATTTTAATTTAAAAATTTGTGTCTATACTTTCCTTCTTTACTAGTTGATGTAAGCCAATTTAATATATATTTATATTGATTTGTGTACTTGATTGTATTTAAGGGCATTATTCGTTCATTTAAAAATCGCCTAGGAAACTATTAAGGATATCTAGAGTTTGGTTTTATGAAAGAAAAAAATTAAATTTATTAAATATTATTGGAGAGATATGTCAACGCGTATCATCCTAGGACATTTGTGGACTTGTTTATTATTCTTGATCCTTCATCTAGACTCATAAAGTGGTCCATCTAAGGGTTTTGCTAAGGAGAATATGACCATTGTAATTTACTAGATTTTCAAAATATGTTTGAAAATGCTATCAATCATTGCATGTATTTAGACAACATAAATAAAGGTGGTTGGACTCAATAATAAACATTCTAGACTTGGTCAAATTTACAAGTCCATACTCATGTAAATCATCTAAAGTAAAATGCAATCATGTTGTAGAATGTTAGATCTTCATCTAAGTCAACCTAATATTCTAGAACAATGGCGAATCCACTTCTAACATCCTTCACAATATAAATTCATTAGTGAATTTTGAGCTAAATATTATATTTAATTTTCATAATTATTTGTTATAGTTTTCAATGAGTTCCAACTATATTATATAGGCTAGTTCTATCACTTTATTGATATCTAATTGAATGCATTTATTTAATTATCCTAGATAATTGATTAATAATAATTCTTCACATTTTGATGAAATTGGCAATCCTTCACTACATAGGATTTGTCCTTTTATTAGGGGTTTTATCAATGAATGAGGAATTAGGGCCCTCTGCTTTAATAAAACAAAAAAAAAGAGAGAATACATTAGGAATTCAACACTCTGAATCTAACCTGTGGGTAATGTTGTTCTCAGACACCTCTTTGTGCCTTTGGAAGAAGAAGATTTTAGGCACAAATAGTAGCAAGCATAGAAACTACAAGGAGTTGTTCGAGTTCCTTACGGAGGATTGGTCAAATGTGCAACACCAGTGGGATGTAGATTTATAGGAGCCCACTCGGGATGGGATACCTTCTATTTTCTATGTTTTTGCTGTTAATGCCCACAATTGGCATCATGATAAGATTGTAAAGTAGTTACTGGTTATGGTTTTGAAGCTTCTAGTAGATTAGCTGATGATAATATTGTTGATGGTCCTATGAGGTCTTTTCATAAGACTTGTTTTAGATTAGATGGTTGACTGGATAGAAGTTTCAGAGGTTATAGTTGTGTTGATGCTATTGATAGTTATGTTTTGATGTTATTGATATTCATAACTTAGGTTTGTTAATGTGATGCTACTGCCTTTTCTGCTTATTGTACGCCCTCTAGGTTGTTGTGTAAAGGGACAACACCCTTGTTTTGCTACTTTTAATATAAAAAACACTTTACATTGGAGGTTAAACAAATAGACAAATAAATCTAAAGATTTATTCAAACCCTTAACAAGCATGGAAAGAGTCAAAAAAATATATGATGAATCTATAATGGAGCAACCAAGTTAGTGAGTAGATTCTGATGAGCTTATGATACATGTGATAGATATGCTAGTTTTGGCCCATGGACTCAAATTGGGATTTGGGTATTTTATTTTGACTAGGGATTCAAGCAACATACTTTGGGTGATTTAAGCTAATAGTTTCATAATTATAATTTGATGGTTTCATGCAGTAATTCTCTTGTTCATGGGTTTCTTAAGATGGATTATTCATAGTGATTTTTGTAGCCATCATTATGCTACTAGAACTTCTCTAGATCTCTTCTTGGTGATAATCTTATAAAGTAATAAACATATCAAGTGTATTGTAACCATTCATTAATGACTATTAAATTAATTTTCTTTGGAGTAAGAGTTTTCTCTTTCAAAATGATTTTCTCCACATTAATAATTATTTTATGATATATTTAATTTTGTGCTCACTTCCTTGTAACTTTATTATCACTTTAATTTGTGTGTGTACCTCCTCTTATAGATTAGTGAAATAATCAATATTCAATCATTTTCCTTCTTATAATATGATATGACTAAAAATATTAATCATGGGAAAATCAATAAAAACCTAAATTTTAGGACTACCATTTGAAGGAAATTTTTTTAACTAGATGGAACTATTTCCATATAACCTCATGATAGAAAATCATGCAAATAAGTATTCACAATCCACAATTTAAAATTAAAAACCAGAAAAATATATCATCAATATGATGAAAGAAGCACCTTGGGAACATCCTCAAGTGGGAAAATGCTCAGCCTCCAAAAGCATCAATACTCAATGTATTATCACATGAAAAATCATTACAATACATCTACAATGTTTGTAGGAATACCTCTAAAACATCATGATCTTTACATGCACTCCATATGAACAAGAAAATATGTTTAAATCATGTAACCATGCTTCCTCTCTTCACATATGCAACCTACAATAGATGCTCAAACTAGTCAATCTCAACAACTATTGTTGTGTTGCATTTTATAGAAATAAGCTTGCACAAAACAACCAATTGGTATCAAATGTAATACATTTGTCTAATACCATGATCTTGCAAAATTATTTTCCCCCCAATTTACTTTTTGGTACTAGTTTTCCCAATATTATATATTTTTCTAATGTGCAAACTCACAATAAATATTTATCCTAATATAGAATACAATGCATAAAGTTTCCCTAAGAATATCAAACCCATGTGATTCACACATTTCTTGATCCCCTAGGTGTATCATAAATAATATTAATTTTTTATATTATAACATTACACAAAGTGAACAACACATACATTTTTGTGTCAAATTTCATAAAACATTCCCTTAATCTATTAATTTTTTAATTAAGTTTTAATTTATTATAATAAAAGGTAAATTGATATTTGCAACTAAATTGGAACATGTGTGATGGTGGAATTTGTAAGGTCAAATAAATGTTCTCATGGGTAAAATAATATACCAAATTTGTCATGAAACAAAATGTCATTCTTCTACAGATAATTATAACCCTTAGCTATGATAAAATAGAGTAGAAAGAAACAATGTTCTACATGTTGGAGTAAATAACATTTACTCATGCTTAAGTCCAAATTATGGATTTAATATTTTAATTTAGAATAACATAATTTATCTTACATTTAATATTTCTAGTTGGGTGCTTGTACCTACCCTTGCATCTCATTAGTGATCTCAAGTCCACAACTTACCTATATAAGAAGGTCATTGTACATCCATCTCTCTCTCTCTCTCTCTCTCTCTCTCTCTCTCTCTCTCTCTCTCTCTCTCTCTCTCTCTCTC
>MU226193.1:791516-812984 GCA_018584345.1 Thuja plicata
CTCTCTCTCTCTCTCTCTCTCTCTCTCTCTCTCTCTCTCTCTCTCTCTCTCTCTCTCTCTCTCTCTCTCTCTCTCTCTCTCTCTCTCTCTCTCTCTCTCTCTCTCTCTCTCTCTCTCTCTCTTGTTGATACTAGAAAAATTCAAGGTGAGCACACCAATAAATTTCATTTCTTGGCAATTCGTTTATACAAGTCTAAGTTTAATTTTGTGTGTCATATTGTTCACACAATCACAAATATTAGTTCCACATTAGTGGATTTGAACCAAAGGAAAGGATTAACAATTTATAGATTGTAAATCATTCGCTTAATCAAGGCCCAAATTTTCAATATGCTAGGGAACCAATTCGTAACATCTTCAATAACATTTTCCACAATCAAATTTAGGCTAAGCATTATATCTAATTATTTAAATTTTCATTAAATTAATTCTAAATTTATTAGTCCAATCCCAACTCTTAAATATGACTACCTATTTTATTTATTAAATCAACCTAAGAATATACATATATGAGGTCTTACAATTTTTCTTGAACATACAAGGCTCAAAGCAATAGACCTTAACATAATTTAAAATATTTAAAAAGAAAAGGTCTATTCTTGAATGTTCACATTTTCTTGTTTATTTTTCTATTAAATAAATTTGTAAGAGATTACAAAACAACAAACATTACAACTTGACAATGTTACTAGAGTAGAGTGTGCAATGTCTACTCTTGAAATAAAGTGTCATTCTCTCTTATTGTAATATGCAATTAAACTTACAATTAATTCTTTGTGGGCCTTATTTGATTAGTCCTATTTGATATCTAAATTGATCAATATTGTCATAGAAGAGCGTATGATGTCTACTCTTGAAATAAAATGATATTCTCTCTTATTGTAATATGTAATCAACCTTACAATTGATTATTTCTAAGACCATAATCTTGATATCACAAATTTGATTAGTCCTATTTACCCTTTTTGCAATACTTTACTCACTATGTAATCAATGTTGAAATTGTTACTTTCAAACAATCAAACTTAAAAGTACTTCAAAATTTGTTTTACCTTTATTACTACATATTATTTTTAGATATAAATAGATTTTCTTGTTAACATCATGGTTTAACTAATTATCCTTGGCTATTCAAATTCACTTTTTTTCCCCTATGCAATAAAGCTAAAAGAAATTACAAAACAACAAACATTTCAATCGATCAATGTTGGTATAGAAGAGCGTGTGATGTCGTCTTGAAATAAACGATATTATCTCTTATTATAATATGCAATCAACTTTACAATTGATTCTTTCGAGTCTCGTAATTTGGTTAGCCCTATTTACCTTTTTATAATACATTGCTCACTATATAATCATTATAAATATTCTTACTTTCAAATGACCAAAATTACTTCAAACTTTGTTATACTTTTACTATTATTATATATTACTTTGTATTATTAATAATTATTATTTTTCAATTAAGTATCTTAACTTCTAGCTATTTG
This sequence comes from Thuja plicata, assembly GCA_018584345.1. Lineage (NCBI taxonomy): Eukaryota > Viridiplantae > Streptophyta > Pinopsida > Cupressales > Cupressaceae > Thuja > Thuja plicata. Next base: position 793,007 of record MU226193.1, read on the forward strand.
GAGAATCACATATGAAATGTATTAATTGAGTTTGATTCATTTCCAAATCATTTCTGAATGATAGAAAATAGGTGTCAATCTACACACCGACTAAAACACCCAGATTAGACAACTTTCTATCATTTGTTAATTACATAAAAATTTAGAAAACAGCTCTATTACGATTTTATATTTAAATAATAAATTGAAAAAAATGGTCTTGCCATTTAGTAGAAAATTACTAGGTACCTAATACCCTATTCAAAATAAGGCCATTTAGTAGAAAATACAAGGTACCTAATACCCTATTCAAAATAAGGAAAAAGTATGGATATAGAGGGATGATGAAACATGTTTTGTTAAGACAGAAATAGTACATGGTTGTGATCATGGTGAAATGATAGCAGTGGAATTGAAGGAAGTACAAATACCATATTTGAAATTGCACTCACTCACAAATTCATCGAATCATCATATCGTCGACAGTGGTAATGACAAGTGTGCGAAAGAATAAAAATGATTGAAGCAAATAGCATTGCATTTTGAAAACAATAAGCCGTTATAAAATCATAATTATATACCCGTTCCACATGGGTCGCCATGGATTACAGCACAGCGTCAATTCAAATCATAGCCAAAAATAAAAAGAGCAGTTTTCGGTCAAGTCATTTCAAAACAGTTAAACAAAAGCATAGCATCTCGAGTTTGAATGTCGTGCTTAATATAAACAAGCGATCACTTTTTGATCTCTTCATTATCCCATTCCACACTATCTAGCCTTGAAATTAGGTTTGACTTTGGAGACAATCCCCTCGGGACACACATATTAAGAAAGTGTCAATTCCTAGGGTTGAATATGATGTTTGGGTTTTCTAGGTTGGAATTTTTTTCTATTTTTTTAATATGGTAGAGGTTTCAAACTCATCATCATTTAGTTGATTATTATAATGGTTGTGTCGTATGAAATAATTTTCGTTATTTTCCATACAAAATAGTATGACTCTAAAAATACAAATTGGTATATGTCTATGCGTCTTCATTGACATTTTTACGTTTTTACACTATTATGGAGGTAGATTATGAGGACCAACCCAGTGAAAATTGCAAAAAATCTGCCGTAGTGTGCAAAATTGGGTTTTTGTTTGGTCTTTTTCATTATATGAATTAGTCTTGTAAAATCATTCAAGAGTTGAGTTTGACAACTATGAATAAGGGAGTTAGTGTGCTAAAGTCATCGAAAAATTGAGTTTGATAATAATTAGGAGAGTTAGTCTATTAAACCCATTCACAAGTAGACCTTGGCTCGTAGAAGTAGAGGAATCAATCTATCAAAGCCTTCTCGGAGTTTAATTGACATAATCGTATCTTCCTTAAATTTTGATAACTGACATAAATTTTGGCATAATCATGAATGACATAAATCTTTTTCAAATATGAATTAGTCTTCTATAGCCATTCAAGAATAAGTTTGATTGTTGTGAGTAATGAGTCTATCTCTTAAAGTCATTAAAGAGTCAAGTTAGACAATTATGAGTAAGGCATTCAATTTGTTTAAGTCATACAAAGAGTCGAGTTTGATAGTTATATGATTAAGGGAGTTAGCGTGATAAAGTCATTCAAGAGTCGAGTTTGACAGTTATGAATAAGGGAATCAGTCTATGAAAGTCATTCACCAATCGAATTTGGTTTATAGAAGAAAGGCAATCATTTTGATAAAGTTATCTAGGAGTCTAATTTGAACTAATCATATCTTCTTTAAATTTAAACTCTCATAAATACCATAGAATTTGCATATCTTTCTTAAATTTAAATTTGATAAATGACATAGAATTCAATCTAATGAAACTTCCTCAAATTTAAACTTTGATAAATGACATAATCAAAAATATTCCGCCATCTTTTCAATTGAGCTCGCCTATTGAAACTACAATTCTTTCATTCATCACCATAAATTTGACCAACCACTTTTCAAACTTCTATTCTAAACCAAAGGAAACACATTTGAAACATCCATGTTACAATTACAAGGAAACATTGTAAAATGTTTCAAAATCTTGGAATAAAATAATAAGTGGTGATTATTCTATAGTTAATTTTTAAATACTAGGGTCCGTGAGCATAACGTTGAAAGAGTGCGAGCTATTAAATCAATGTTTTGTTATGGTAAGTCGAGACGATGAATTGTCCTTTCTGCTTGTCGTTTATTTTTGGAGTATAAATGTTTTTGGAATGTTTGAAACTCTTAAATATTAAATACATTTTGTAAATTTTTCCAACTATTTTGTTTTATTTTAACCTTTGTAACGTGAAAGCAAGCAGCAGCTATGCCGTCAATTGACGTGTTTATTTTTGCTGTCGTTTGTGGGGGATAAGTAGTGAAATTAATGTAGAATTTCGTATGGAAAAGTAGATTCGATTAAGAATGTGGGTCACAGGATTTGGATTTGTTGCTTTCAAGTGCTGAATACCCATTTAAGATTCTCGTTGCCCATTTTAATTCTGTTCATGTCCGTCATATCGCCCAGCAAATTCTTTTCAGTGGCAAAATGGCAAGAAAACGAGGTGTTTGGAGTTTTGGAACAGAGAAATCCGGCAATGACAGAGTAAAGACCGTCTTACGGCTCCTGGAAAAAGATGGAGCTTTGTCACCGAAGCAGGTTGCTATAATTTAACAGAATTCTGATGGCTGGAAAAAGATTTTACGAAATTGCTCTGCATTTGCAGTTGAATCAGTGTTAATTGAATTTGATTCACTGTGTTTGTAAATGCATGTTTTAGCATTGTTTCTTTATTTTCAATGTTGTAATTGAATAGAGAACTGTAGAGATTTGATAATGTTTGCTGCTGAATTTACCGACTAAATGATAGCTAAGATAATGGTGAAATTAGTTCTCATTGAAGATTTTTTTGTTCCAGGATAGTTTTTGGAGCTCAGTACAGAAAATTTAGGAAAAACGATAACTAATTTGCTTCTGGACAATCTTGTTCGTTTTTTATGAGGTTTCTATTAAATTCGTGAAATATTGGTGAAGTTGCTCAAAGAATTTGCTCTGCAATGCAGAAAAGTTACTGTGACGAAGCTTGCGTAGAAAGATTTCTGAAAGCTCGTGGGAACAATGCAAAGAAAGCAGCAAAGCAGCTGAGGGCGTGCCTCACATGGCGGGACAGTATTCCTGTTGGTAATTTGCTTTTGTCCTTACTCTTAAATAATGGAAAAGCCAAAACTTTTCCTGTAGAGATTGATAACCCTTGCTTTCAATGGCATTACTTTTGTCTCACCCAAATGCTGACAAATTTATTCGGCGAAACTGCAAATGCGTTTTGCTTGGTGCTTAGTACCAAAATTGAGCGCTTTTACTATTATTACTGCCAAAGATTTGACCGATTGTTTCCGTGAATTTGCCTAAACCACAAAAGTGATGAAGCTGGCCCCTTTTCCTGTGCAGATTGATGTTTCAAAATCCAATTTAGGGCTCCATTAGAGCTTTTTGTAACATGTTTTTTGTTTTTTAATCATTTTAAAGGTTTAATGTCGTTTAAATGCTTAGATGTGACTATGTGCTGAAATTTTCACTAATATTTTGATAAAATGCAGAACATTTGATAGCAGATGAGTTCTCTGCAGAACTTGCACAAGGAGTGGCCTTTGTCGCCGGTCGAGATGATGAGGCTCGGCCAGTTATTGTAAGTAAAAGCCTTGATTAACACTAATTTTGTTTGAAATTTCAATGGTGTAAACAGGAACTGCCAATGCGCCGAACGGGCAATCTTATGTTAAGACTGCTCAAGCAAATTTTTCTTTTCTTTTAACAACTGGCCCTTAATTCAAACTTTTTTTGTTTGTTTTTGTGAGTGCAGATTGTCAGATTGAAGCAGGATCAGCAAAAACCTCAGTTCCAAAAATTGTAAGATCCTAATCAGCTGAAGCCACCCTCTTTCGGTTCACTTATATATATTATTTCCTGATTCATTTATATTTTGCCCCTTTAGTCTAAAATAGCCTCAATAGCAACTCTACAATATGACTAGAAGGAAGATAATTTGTTTTAACTTTTATCTCAACCCATAGTCTGCCAGAAACAATAAAGAAGCAAATAGACAAACAGACGTATTAATTTGAGAACAGTAATTCCAGTAAGGGCGTGTTTCAGAGAAAACTGATTGGAATCCAATAGCTAGAGCCTAGATCTCATAATCTATAGTCTGATATCTGTTACCTAGACATAGCTTCTGTTCAGTCCAGAGCTATGTTTCTGATGTTTAGTGGGTAATGAGACCAAATCCCGTTCACATGGAAGGTGTACGTTATTCAGTTCAGAATTAAGTCAAGAATACAAAGCAATAGCAATCAGCTTTTATTTTTCAATTTTTTGACTAAAAGCTTGGGTAAGACTCATGCGGACATAAAATTTTGATGACTGCAACGAGAGGGAACGTTCTCCTGGAAAATTGAAATATAGTGCTATTACCAGTCTGCTGGATCAAATTTCTGATCCCAGCAACAGGTCTCGTTGTATAAGTCCATTATTCAAAAATAACCATGAAAACCACTTTCTTAGGTACTACTTATTTTGAATTTGAGTACTATTTCAAAGTATCTGATTGCTACTTATCTAGATAAAATGGTTAGTATTTTACTAATTTCCAGACTATGCATAATCAGAGATTTAGTTGTGGTGATAAAATCTTATATTTTCAGAGAGTACATAATAATTAAGCAGAAAAAACAATATAACAATGAACGAAGGGAGCCTTTATCTTTTAAGAAGATTCACATTTGCTTCTGTGCTTATATTTTTGCCCAAACCATTTCAGGTATACTCGTTTGCTGGTTTTTACTCTGGAGGTTGCTATAGCATCCTTGTTACCTGGAATTGAGCATTGCGTACTTGTATTTGATGCAGGCAAGTTCTAACTTTGATCTACATTAGTAATGCATCTTTAATCCTAAAATTTTAGCTTGCTCTTGTGCTTTCTGAAAATTTACAGATAGTGGACTTTTCTCTGATCCATATCGTGTATCCTGTATGAGCTCTTCTTTTGCATTTTTTTTGGGATGACCTTATCCAGAAAAAGCAGTTGGTTATGCATTCAAAATAAGTTTTGTTAGAATTGTATACCATTTACACAAACTTGGCCATGCCGACTAAGATTTAAAATTCTCTGCCAAGATGACAACCTGTGTACCCCAAACTTGGCCTGCCAACAAAGATTTAAAATTCTCTTCTAAGATGACATGCCAAATCATCTTTGGTTTTCTTTGATACTTGGATTTATGATATTGTAATGTAATATAGTTAAAAAACAACAATAGGCTATCAATATTTCTGAATATTTCGATGAAACTGAATCATCATTCAATCAAACTTTAATGTGGCATGCTTATGTTCTGCAGAAACGCCCACATAAAAGTTTTATATGCATCTGTTGGAACATTTTGCTAAATAACATCCTTTACTTATTCTACAAACATCTTTTTGTGGACACTTGGGACTTCTGAGAGTCTAGGACCTCTGTAACAACATCTCAGCTATTAGTGCTTGTAGAATCACTATCTGATTCATTCATTCTGCTCGAGTAGCAGAAATTTATCCTGGAAGTTTTTAAATTTCTATCTAATGTTTCATAAAAATTGAAAATCTCACTGATAAGAAACACATTTCCCTAAATATTTTCAAGTCATTTAATTTTGGGTTATTTGCCATTTTTCAATCAACATGATGTTTGTATCCTGGTAATGAAGTTTTCTATTAATAGCATTCTTTTGAATGAGAATTCTTAACAAATATTCAATTGCAGGTTATTTCAGATCAGGTTCTACATGCCTGAGTTTAATCATGGCAACATTAAAGATATCAGCTGACTACTACCCAGGAAGGCTAGCTAAGGCCTTTGTTGTTGATCCTCCTTCAGTGTTCAACTACCTTTGGAAGGTACTAAACACAAAAGATTTGTAGCTACTGCAAGTCTTGCAGCTTGGTTAAGACATCCCTTTTTTTCTAAATAAGCAATTTTATAGCTGATAAAGTTTGGTTGACCTTCTGTTAACTGCAGGGTGTCCGGCCTTTTGTGGACTTTGCAGTAAATTTATATCTAGTTTCTTCTCGAGACTACGATTCTCCTTTCATAATGACTGGATTCGCAAGAGCCTCATCCTTACGCCATGATTGTGCTGCAAATTTGGGAAGCTCTTTTCGTTTCTCATGTAAAGTGGCCTCAGAAAATGTCAAGCACCCTTCTCTTCATGGGTTGGAAGGAGATCAATATCTAGCATACTCATTAGGGTCAGCATTGATTTCTCCCTTGAATGCACGGTCATTTTCTTTTGCATCACCAGCCACGAGCAGATATAATCCCAATGGTAAAAGATTTGGGGAATTTCAAAGCTTTAGGTTTGAAGGCACCAAAAACATAAACAACTCAACACCCACCCAAAATATTACCACTCCAAGCAGATATGACTTACCAACTAAACCATCAATATTTTCTCCAAGGGAAGGCATTGCCTCTTTTTTAAGTGGATTCAAGAAAGACAATCAACGAAGTGAAACGGACAGAAAGGATAAAAATCTAGAGCACTTTCAACCATACTTGAAATATTACAGATTGCGCTACAATGAAATTGCATACAGATCAATGATGAAACCTCCACTTGGTGGGCTTGCATCCATTGTTTCTCCTGAACTAAAGAGAGGACCTAGCTTCGACCTCAGGCGAGGTTAGCATTATTAGACAATTGAATTGCTTGGGAATTTGAAAATCATCTGCAAACCAGTTGCAGCAGCTCATCATGCTAGAATATCTCAAGGTTTTAGTTCTCCCTAACAAATATTTGCTGATCTCTTACCATGTATTCTTCTTTATTTCCACCTTTGTATCCACACAAATAAAATTACTGTTGATTGTTGCTTGGATTTGTAGCTTTAAAATCAATAACAAAAAACCTTACCTTGTTTGTCTTCCCTGTTTATTAGTGAAGAGCTTTTGAAAGTTTACATAATCAGATGGTTTGAAGGTAGTGCCTCATCGAATAAGCATTTTCACCTGTAACATGTTTACTATATAATACAAGATTTGAGTTCAAGAACTGTTGATGTACTTCAACTTAAAAGACCTTTTCAAAAGAGAGGATTGTGACATTAGGTAAATATTGTAAATACTTTCTGGTTGTATTATACATAATCAGATGGTTTGCAGAAAGAGCCTTATTGAATAAGCATCTACAACTTTGGTATTTTAAAGCAAGAGGTTTCAGCTCTTGGATTGTATTGATTTATTTTGACTCAAAAGGCCTTTTCAAAAGAGGCTTTTCACATTTAGTAACTACTATAAATACTTTCTGGTTGTAATATACTTGCTTTAGTGAATTATCTCATCTTATATGACTGATAAAAAATTAATAGGGAGGGAGACTTCATGACTACAGAGTAGGTTCCTAGCACGCCTTTAAGAGAGAACCTATCCTTCTAAAAGTCGGGGGTAAGTTTTGTCACCAGAAATGTATCCTCAGATGCTCTAAAAACTTTGTAATCATTGGCTGGATACTCATCCATAATTTGTCTGGGACTTCATTCTCATCCCCTTGAAAGTGAGGCATGAATCCTTTCTAAAACTGAGTAATATTTGTCACTTCTAAAGAATAAATTTGTTACAGAAAGCATTCAGCTAATTAATGTTATTTTGAATTTAGCTTAATTTTTCGCTTGCTAGTATTCCTTGATGTGCTTTCTTCTAGTATGAACATGGACCACATTACGCCTGCTAATCTCCAAAAAATTTTAAGCAGCAGGGGCTGATAAAATTCATATCTGTCTTGTCAGTAGAAGTTGATAAGATCATGCAGTTATACAGCAAGAGCACAGATGTCCACGCACACCATGGTGGAAAACATAGACAAGAGTTTATCTTTACAAGATATACTATTGTGAGGAGCTTAGACTTCTCTAGAAACATGAATAGTGTTAATCAAGATGTAAATTCTGTGTACCATGAAAGAGAAATACTCTTTACAACAGTGTTGGGAAATTGTTGAAAATTTATCTGACAGTATTGATGAGATTCAATGCTTTTACTACCTAATGAAAATCTGTGATTAAATACAATTATGAAAATTAGGTTGTCTTAATACAGAAAATTATGGAGATATTCATCTTTTTGTTAAAGTCAAAACCATCACTTTAACATACTTATCTTAGATGAACACAAAACATCACATAAATGAAAATTACTTCACCTTAAGTTAGCAGCCATAAAGAAGCATAAATCAGCAACACAAAAAGAACATCTAAATACAAAAACCCTTTCAGAAAAAAACTCCACGAACAAAGAGATCCAAGATAAGGGGCAAATGCCTCACGACATGGCTCATAAGTTGGATCATTTAGTGGATAGTGACAGAGTTCTTTAATGCTCTTTGATGGGAAGCTTGCTCTACTTCTTTGTAACTCTCTTGTGATTGAATAAATTTTTACCCTTCTTTTAGTTTAAGATTTTATTAATCTTTCAAATGAATTACATCAATACAACTTTCCCTAAACCACTGCAGCACTTCATTGCTTCAAGTGTGAATTAACTTGTTTTCCCTTCAACTCAAGCACTCAATAAATAGGCATGAGAGAAACCACAAATCACTAATAGTTTCTAAAATAGATATTTCTCTTATGATTTTATCTGTTCAGATCTTCCTTATCTTCTCCAAGCTTTCATTTAACTTCCCTCTTTTAATGGTCTTTTTATTTTGACAACCAGAAAACATCTTACAACTTTCATAATGACTAAAAGATAATTACAAATTGTCAAATAATAATTAAATATAAATATAGTAAAAGTAAGCAAAATTGGAGAGAAATGGAGAGAACTGAAGAGAGATTCATCTTCCAAAGTAATAACAATGGCATAAAAATTAAAATACAGTATGCCTGGCAACTACTTTATTATCTCAAGATAGCAAAACAACACTTAAAGACGTAACCAGATACAATACATAAAGGAAAAATAGAAATCTCTCTTCCACAGAGGAACCCATTAGCCCTATTGTTGGCTTCGTCTTCAAGTACTAATCCAAACTTCAGAATGGCTTATCATATTGAGCTATTTGGTCTTCTGGGCCTTGCTTATCTCAATTTGTTCATCAGCTCAAAGTTGAGACCAACCATCATTATTCAAAGGGAGGAACAAATTTGCAAGCTCTGCTCATTACAAAGGGTGGACACAGAGCAGCACTATGGTTTTAGTTGCGATAATAGTAGATATTGTTAACTTTCCTGAAACTGAAATGTTCATCTTCATCTTTTTCAGATGGTCAAACGAAAATGCTTGGTTTACTATATCAAAATGGTATGATTTTCAGATTCATACAATGCGGGTTTGCTGGTCAAGATTCATAAAAGAAAATCGGAATTTAAAAAGATTATGAAAATCGTTTAAGGTTTAGTGTTCCTTCGGTCCCTTAGACTGCTGGACCTTGTGAATGTCATTAAAATCATTCATTCATTCTTTACAATGGATGCAGAACATCCAGGGTGTAGTGGTTAGTCTTGTTGCATTCATCTATGAGGGTTTTCCTACATGTTTTCATTCTTATGTATGTTAAGAATTGTACCACCTGGTTGATCGGCGTCAAGACATGTTATCCTTGCTTGTACTTTAAAGATTAGTCATTCTAAATTACAAGGCAATTCCAAGTTTATCATAGAAGATGGAACGTTGAGCAAACAATGAAGAAAAATAAATCGATAGTATTTCCAAAGATCAGAAGGTAAAGGAGCATCATGTATTGAAGATATACTCTTATGACATTGTATTAATTGCATGCTGATTGTGCGTCATGGAGGATTTTGATTTATTAACATTAAGGATATGAAGGGGGGTTAATTACGATTGATTAGAAGTTGAATTGATTAATCCATGGAGAAAGAATAGTTAGTCTAAGGGTAATTAATTTTTGGGGGAATTAGTTGAATGGAGTGGGAGCGAATTTGGGGGTTTTACATCTTTTCCTCTCGTTGAAATGGTATTTCAAGAAAGTATAAAAGTACTTGGGGGTATGAAATTGGTGATAAATGACGCCTCAAGCATCAAAGATTGACTGATTGATCTCATAGATTGATAACATTGTTGATGCGGGAATGATATATTCCAAGACAATGTGAGGATTGATTGATTTGTTCAAAAGATGCTTTAATGCTTGAATAGGTATAAGATTTGGGAATGATATATTCCAAGACAATGTGAGGATTGATTGATGCTTTAATGCTTGAATAGGTATAAGATTTGGGATTAAATGGATTTAAGATTTGGGGTGTCATTAAATTGTACAAGTTCTTTTTCAATAAACAATACTTATGAAATGAATCTTCAAACAATATAAATCTCTTCAAAGAAATGATGCAATAAGATCAAAAAGAGCTCATGCAAGATCAAATGATACAATGATTTTCATGAGCGCAAAACTCATGGGAATGAAAAACCACTCTAAAATGCCTCACTGACTTATGAATCAAATCTCAGTTTATAGAGCCTCATTGGCTTATTCTTTTCTAACTAAGAAATGAATGTGTCTCACTGGCAAATAAAGAAAATGTCTCACTAGCAATCAAAGATGCCTCACTGGAAAAAACCAAAGTAACAAATTGAAATCAAATAGACAGAATATGAGATTTGTTTCACAATGTATCACCACCTTCCTGAATATCTTATTAGGCTTAAGATTTAGGATTGCATATAGTCATAGAATGTGTACACCATGTAATGGTTGAAAGATAGATCATGAGGTATACATACCATGTATTCAATATGGTATTAAAATACTATTTACAATTGAGTAACAAAATATGAGCTGAGTTTTTGGTTTTTGATTGTGTGTATTTTTTAGCATCAACGTTTCGGATCACACTCCGTGATCCATCATCAGGATGAGAGAGCATTAAGGAGAAATAATAAGAGCATCAACTTATTATTTCTCCTTAATGCTCTCTCATCCTGATGATGGATCACGGAGTGTGATCCGAAACGTTGATGCTAAAAAATACACACAATCAAAAAACCAGAAACTCAGCTCTAATTCAATGGATTGTGGAAATCTGATCGATTTAACAAAATATGAATCTCCACAAATATATGATCATACAAATATGCTACTACATCATAGATCCCAACAATGTCTCATACATCAATTTTGAACTAACCAAAGACAACAATCTCCTTCAAACCGTTCACAATAAAAACACTTTTGAATAACTAGAGTTCTTTACTAACAGACCTGTAAACCTCCTTTAAAATGAAAAAAATTCAAGAATATTTCTTTAAGAAAAAAATGAGCTTTTTTCTTTTCACAAATACCCAATATATCTTTCAAAACCAAAACCCTCTTTACTTTTCACATTCTACTTCACTTCACATTTCAAGAAATAAAAAGCCTCTAGAATATTTTCTTCAAAAACCAAAAACCCTTCGTTTTCTTTTAACAAACAAAGTAGAGAGTTTGAAATTGTTGTAACTATCAACAATAAATAAAAAAATATCACTTTTCCAAACTAAATCATTGTGAATCAGATAGTAGCAAAACCTTTTCATTCACAAATAGTCTAACCAACCCAGTGCAAAACCTCTAGAAAACAAAACCAAAACATTGTTACTAGAAATGAATAAATCAGTTGGAGTAACCACCATGTCGCCATCTCAACTATAGCTCCAAAACCACTATTAACATTCACAAGAAACCACTTCCAACCAACTATGACTACAGTGCACGTGCCTTGGCTCTTCGAAGACAGGGTTTCGAAATAATGAAACCGAAAACTATCAAGTGCCCCAAGCAATGCTTTTCTCTTTGATGTCCTAATGAAACTCAAGTGTCATAATGTAACAAGAGAGAATGTATGACTGTGGTCAGACTGCAGAGATTAAGGAGGTCACTGCTGATCGTGAAGAACCTTTAAGACTAATAATGAGATCGAAGATGAATCAAATGAGCTTACTGAAACTCTTAAGACTCCAAGGTAATAATGGTAAGAAATAAGGCTAGACTGGTTTGTAAAGGCTACTCGAAACAAGAAGGTATAGACTTTGAAGAAACATTTGATCTTTTTGCTAGGTTGGAAGAAGTAAGCTTATTCAAATGCCCAAGTTTGCAATGATACCAATTACACTTTATATTTTTGCCAATGATGTTGTTTCTAGACAATAAATATTTGACTAAGAATACCAACAAGTACCTTGTAACATTGTATCAACTTTAATAATGTTGTTTCTATATACATGTAACAAGTGTTAAAACTTATGCACTAAATCAAAGACTATGAACACACTTCATAGCACTGTAACATGTATACTATGGTCGCCGAATTAGGCCTTTGGATTTGTGAAGTTAATAAGCATGATTACAACATTCAACTCTAAAGTCAAGTTACCATATACATCACTGCATTGTCAAGAGTGAAACCAAACTGCAAATGCCAAAGTACCATTTCAAGTGCCACTGTAACAATGAAACCAAACTGTTTCATCAAATGTCATACCACTGCCATTAGTGTCTTCTGTAGACCCATTCCATATGAGTCATATATTTGTAATGACCTCTTATTACCCAATACAAGCTAGTCTTGTATTTTATGAGAAATTTTAATAACTTATGAATGATGTTTAGGATAAGACTTTAATGTTCGATCAATAAGACCATTGAAAGAACATCAAGCTCTTATCAGAAACACAATGCATAATACATTAAACTCTAGTAAGAGTCAAGACTAAAAATGTATCAACCAATAAGTATGTAGAACAACAATATAAACTATAGGAATGAACTAAATTAAAAAAAAATGCATAACCACTGTCAAGAAGATGAACCAAATTCAATCTTAAAACCCTTGAATGTGCATTGTCAACTGACACTGTAATCAAGATAGATCATCATTGAAAAAGTATCAAAGAAGATATGTATATGCCAAAACATATTGCACCAATCATGATCACTGAAACCAAAAGTGTATATAGAGATCAATGTGATTCAATATGTAAATGCCAACATGTGTGCCAAAGCTGACATTGAAAGTTGTATAACGGACAATATCAAAACTAATCAAGGCATGTCAATGTCAACCATATCAATGTGGTGTCTTTGTCATCAAGGGAAACAACCAAGGGATAAAAAAGAATCCCCCTTTGCCCTTGATGGGAAAACACCAAAGCTCTCCCCCCTTTTTGCATCAAGAGACAAAGGGATGCTGCATAAAATAGATGAATCAATGAAACATGGCCTTAAATGGAACACAAGTACAATAGATAAAAGATGTCCATAAACACCAAGAAAATATTAAATAGTGTAGAAATGATTAAGTTTATTATGAAACACGAACTTAGAATGTACATGTACGGAGGCTAAAAACAACCATAAGATCATGTAAATCATAAGAGGATGTCCACCAAAAATCATGTAATCACATAAGATCTCGTGACAACCAAAATCCATAAGAGAATATGACTCTATTATACTTAAAAAATAAGCATGAAGGGCAACAAATGAATGTTGAAACAATAAATCCCCTGTGGCATCTAAATCAAGTAGATCAATAGTAATGAAGGAGTCTCAAGAGATCAACTACAAACATGAAGATCTAAATCAAGAATCATAATAAAATCAGTATATAGAATAACCATCGAAATCTCATAAACCAGGGATGAAGAATAAACATGAAAGATCCCCTTGAAGTACTGTAATATCTTGAACTAATGAATAGAAGGAAGGGAGAGAACACCAACTAGTCTTTCCCTTAAGCCTTCAAAAACTGCCTTTGGAAATGGTTTAGTAAATACATAAACCACCTGTTCATTTGATGCCACATAATCCAAGACAACCTCAATCGACAAAAATTTCTCTGAGAAAATGATATCTTACTGCGATGTGTCTAGTTCTAGAATGCATGACAAGATTTTTGGAAATATTTATAGTGCTAGTATTATCACAAAGAATATGAATAGGTTGTGATACCTCAACTTTAATATCTTTGAGAGTTTGTACCATCCATAAAACCCGAGTGCAACATGTAGAAGTAGAGCTATACTCTCCCTCAACAATTGACAAAGATACAAAATCTTTCTTGTTACTGTGCCAAGCTACGAGTGTGCCCCCCAAGAAGAAGGCACCACCGAAAGTTCTCTTTTTGTCACCAAGAGAACCTGCCTAGTCAGCATCAGTATAAGAAAGCAATGTAAAATCATCATGTTTTGGATACCACAAACCATAATTAATAGTGTCATTCATATATCTAAGTATTCGTTCGACAAAATCAAGATGAGGTTTTTCGAGAGAAGAATAAAATCTGGATACCAAACATACATCCTGTATAATATTAGGCCTTGTGGCAGTCAATTATAAAAGACTACCAGTCATAGACTTGTACAAAGTATGATCTACATCAGGAAAATCAACATATTTTCTTAATTTCCAACTTGTTTCCATGGGAATGCCAACTGGTTTTCTTTTATCCTTCTAGAATCTTTTTAGCATCTTTTTTACATATTTCATTTGTGAGATTAATATACCCTTCTCAAGTTGTGAAACTTGTGAACCCAAAAAAAATGATAGTTCTCCTAACATTGACATTTCAAATTCAGAATTCATTATGCTAGGAAATTCATAGCACATAACATCATTATCACTACCAAAAATAATATCATCAACATAGATCACAACTAAAGACATATTTTTGCCATTAGTATATGAAAGGAAAGCAGTTTTGGAACTGTCGGTATCACCAACACCGAAAGATAGGGATAGAGCACACTGACATACAAGTTTACAAGCAAACCAGACGACACAGTGCAACCCAAAAATGTTACAAGGGAACCCGATAGAGTAACCTGACAGACCAAACCTGACAGAAGAACCCGACAAGCAGATTACATTGCAAACCGATAGAATAGATGACAGAGAAACATGATAGACCAAAGAGCATCCCGAGCACCAATCTACCAAGAGACAGTTAGAATCCTGAGAAATGTGGATCTAACTTCCATGTCAGATAAAACACTTGTGTTTTATATTTAGCTTTTCTATTAGCTTTAAATCCATTTCTTTAGGGACAAGCAATGTAATTGTAATTGTTTAATCAGTCTAACTGATTGAAAACATGTGCAAACTAGGAGATCAAGGTCAAGTTGTAAACCTTTGATCATAGAGTTATCTTTGTAATACGTGAAACTCATTTAGGTCAAATCATTGTATAAATAGATATGTAATCTATCATAACACATGTGTGTGTGATGATGATTGTAGCCGAGGAGCATATCTATGGATCAGACTAAGAGTTTCAAGTAGAAGAACAACAAAAGATGAATTAGGTTATCAAGAACCAGATTCAAGGCTACCGAGCAATAGAGGTATTGATCAATCACAATAGGTGATAAATATACTTGTAATATTTAATGGATCTATAATTAGCAATTGTAGATTTCATATACTCAGGTCATTGAATATTTTTGACTACATTCTAACAAGTGTAGCAAATAGAAGAAATCCTTGAGAAAGGCAGATTTAACAATCCTTTGTAAATCTCTTAACCGAGTGCACACTAAACAGTGTTTCTAAAGCTCTTAACAGAGTAGACCTTAACCAGTCTCTACATAATACTCCTAATAGGGTAGATCATTAGAAGTGATCAAAATTGTAAGCCTTAACCGAACCCTTCCATTCTGCAGATAGTGAAGCTTTGTGGGTTTCATCCCCACTGCAAAATTTACCATCTAACAGGGGTTTTCTGTGTTACCAAATCTTGTGTCATTTGTCTATACATTTCATGAATGTTTCTATGAATGTTTTACATGCTTATCGAGTTAATGAATTGATATAACATACACAAAGATAGAATAACAAAAATGGTTTGTAATACAATGTATTGATTACAAAAGGATAAAGGTTAATTGATAAAAGTTTTGAGGGTATTGATTCACCCCTCCCCTCTCAGTACACCATTCCATTATTTCTGACAACTGGTATCAGAGCTAGATCTCTTATTTGGAAAAATTTTAAAGACTTAAGAGAAAAGATCATACAATGGAAAGGTACAAGCTAGACAAGAGTATTGAGAATTAGAAGTTAGAGATACAGATCTTCTATAACAATATAAAGAAGCTAGAATCAAGATGAGACAATTGCTGGATGAAAGAAAGATTATGGCATTCCGCTGTAATGAAATAGACTATCATGGAGAAGAGATACCTGATTTATTTGAGTCTTCAGGATCTACATCAAGCAAAGCATCAGACACATATGAAGAAAGCATTAAAATCTTAAATGAAATCAATCAACATTTGGCTAGACAAGTGAAATCAGTGCAAATCGGTCAAGAGACACAAATGGTAAGGATGATTGATGTCATGAACAATGCTAGACAAACTGAGAAAGAAAGAACACTAGCTATTGATGATAGGAGGAAGATTACTAAAAAGCTACAAGAGAAAGAGTCGGAAATACAAAATTACAGAACATCATCATGAGATCACCAATCATATTATTCTTATGAGTCAGGAGGCAAACAAAATGAACATAGAACTCATTGAAAGGATATAAGCTATTGGTGAGCTAAGAGAAGAAAATGAAAAACTGAAACACGAAGTGAGAATTCAGCAACAACACAATGACATGACCAAGAGAGCTGAAGAAATCACCAGAAGGATGGATGATTTTCTGGATGGACAAAGAAGAGTCAACAACAATACCAGACTAAGGTATACCGAGAATGGAGAATCACCGTACCAAGCTGATCCAAAGAATGTCTACACAAATCCAAGACCAAGAAAGGAGTCATGCAATCACTGTGGAAAACCAGGCCACACATCAAATGTTTGCAGGAGAAAAATAAAAGGTATTCCTAAATCCACACCTTCATTCATAGGAATTTGTTATAAATGTAATAAGAAAGGACAGAAATCATATGAATGTAAATCTAAGGTGAAACAACCAAAGAAGGAAACCTACATGGAAAAATACTTTCCTACTTGCAAAATGCATGGGCACACATCTCTTGAATGCATGAAGAAGAAAAGGCAAGCATGGAAGCCTAAAGAAAATGAAACTGCCTATCAACAGAAAAGAGTCGGTAACTCATATGTTTGGGATTACAATACATGGGCAAGATGCACAACATGTGGAAGATTTGGAAACATAGATGCAAACTGCATGAGAAAATGGATGAGAAAGTCTAGGAGATGGACTAACCCCGAAATGTCATGCTTACATTGTCATAAAGTTGGTCATCTAAGCAAGGACTACAAAGACCGAGTGACAGAGACAAGCACCTTTGCCAATGGAAACACCATTGAAGAAATTAGGAAGATGAGAAATAAAATGTGGAGGAAAGATACAAACATTGAAGATGTTGGACCAAGCAATGCAAATGGTGGCACCTTATCCAATGGATCTGGTGACATCACCACCCCCACCTAAGATGAACAAGTAAGTATGGAACTGCACTATAGTATGCTATACTTTGTTAGAATAGTCTCAAAGGATAACAGAGGGGGGGGGGTGAATCAGTTATCAGTAACTTTACTTCTTTAACTTCAAAATACAACAAAGTAAATGCTTAATCAGATAACATAGTACACAACACACAATTTGATTACGGGGAAACCAAATGGTAAAAACCCTGGTGGGAATTAGCACCCACAATGAACTATACTTGTTTATAGTGATCCCTGTTAGAAGATATCTCAACCCTGTTAGGAGTTGTACTTTACAATGCAATAAGTATAGTGACCTGGTTAAGGGTCGAACCCTGTTAGGAGTCTTTTACAAATAACCCTATTAGGGGTGGTGGACTCACTGTCCAAAAGCTCACTGCTTGATGGTGAAGGCTACAACCTTCTGTATAACATATATGCACTATATCTGATGATGAACTGTAGAGTAGACCTGCTGTCTTGATCAGTTCCAGTGTGTTCCAATCTTTCACTTCTTCTTCACATAGACTCCTGATGAATGAACCAACTCTGATAATCTACTCTGTACATCTTTCTTATCTTTTCGTGTCATTCACACTTAGCGTGTCACCTATGAATTGCTATAAGTATCTTCCTCAAAGTATGAGATCATGGGACCTGTAAGAAAACTCTTCATAACATCCTTTTTGGCTCTACTAAGCACACAAACATTATTACAACCGCGCAAGTATAAACTGAATAGATGCGACGCTTCACTAAGTCGGCCTCACCAATTTAACTCTAACTTTGTAATCTTCTTGAAACATGTTTGGCGCCTTTGGATTAATATCATCAACTCATAACTAATCATGAATATACACACGCATATATAGAAGATAGGCACAACTCAAGAAACACATGATATACATCGACCCTAAATAGTTACACTTCCAGAACTGTAACTGCCAATAACAGAATTACATAACTTTACTGAAACATCATATCTAGGTCTGTGTGTATGAACATAACATAATAAACATTTCAACAACATGTATCTATCCACGTAAGTCTTCATATCATCATTCTGATAAGTACATACAGAATTACTACTGTGTATTATATGTTGTCATCAATGACAAACATACAATCAATCAACTGCTCAGAATCAAATCTCCAACAATCTCCCCCTTTGACATTGATGGAAAAATATGATATCAAAAACATCCTCTGTTCATGGTGTCCTCTTTCTTTTACAATCTTCTCAATATCCTCATCAAAGATTTCTCTAAACCGTTGCAGTTCCTCTGTCTGTGTTTTTGTTCCATGTATATACTCCCCCAGAGTATATTCTCCCCCTAGTACATACTCCCACTTACTATATACTCCCCCTTTGACATCAATGGAAAAGGGCGCCATAGATCTTTAGGTACAGGTACTACTCCAGAAGTAGAGTAGTCAACCATTCATCAGTCACTTAATGACTGATGTCTTTGCTGCTTCTTCTAAATAGATTTAGGAGAGGGAATTACTCCCAGCTTCTCCCCGAGATACTCAAAAGTATCCTTTGATAAGGGCTTTGTGAAAATATCTGCCAACTGTTCTTTGGTGTTCACATAGTCCAATTTAACTTCTTTGTCTGCAAACTTTTCTCTTAAGAAATGGTACTTGATCTCTATGTGTTTTGTCTTTGTGTGCATCACATGGTTCTTAGACATGTTGATAGTGCTAGTATTATCACAATAAATAACAATAGGATAATCAACCTGAATGACAAAGTCTTTAACCATCTGCTTGATCCAAACCATGGTTGAACAATTTAGTGCTACTACTACATATTCAGCTTCTGCTATTGACTGAGAAATACAGTTCTGCTTCTTGCTTATCCAAGAAACCAACCTGTTTCTAAGGAATACTGCTCCTCTTGAAGTGCTCTTCCTGTCATCAATACAACCTGTGCAATCTGCATCTGTATACACATGAAGCTTTACATTCTCTGATTTAGGATACCATAAACCATAGTCTATAGCTCCCTTTAGATATCTAAATATCCTTTTGATTTCCATTAGGCGACTCTGCTTGGGTTCAGCTGCAAATCTTCCAACAATGCCAACTGCATTAGATATGTCAGGTCTAGATTGAGCTAGATAAATGAGTTTACCAATCATAGATTTGTACAATGTTTTATCAATTGCTGTGGAATCATCATCCTTTGAAAGCTTTCTTCGTGTTATCATGGGAGTGCATACTGGCTTACAGTCCTCCATCTAGAAGGTCTTCAATATTTCCTTCACATATTTTGACTGATTAATGAATATACCTTTATCTGTTTGTTTTACATTCAGTCCCAAAAAGTATTTTATAGGACCAATCATACTCATTTCAAATTCATTCTGCATTTCTTTTGCAAATGCTATACTGAGCTTGTCATTACCTCCAAATATAATGTCATCAACAAATATGGCAACTAATAGTAATCCATCAGGTGTCTCCCTTGTGAATAGGTTATAATCTGCTGCTCCTTTCTTGAATCTAATCTTGGTAAGATAACCATCAAGTCTCTCATACCAAGCTCTTGGGGCCT
>MU226193.1:816197-839858 GCA_018584345.1 Thuja plicata
CCTGTTAGGAGTCTTTTACAAATAACCCTGTTAGGGGTGGTGGACTCACTGTCCAAAAGCTCACTGCTTGATGGTGAAGGATACAACCTTCTGTATAACAGATATGCACTATATCTAATGATGAACTGTAGAGTAGACCTAATTTCTTGATCAGTTCCAGTGTATTTCAATCTTTCACTTCTTCTTCACATAGACTCTTGATGAATGAACCAACTCTGATAATCTTCTCTGTACATCTTTCTTATCTTTTCGTGTCATTCACACTTAGCGTGTCACCTTTGACTTGCTATAAGTATCTTCCTCAAAGTATGAGATCATGGGACCTGTAAGACAACTCTTCATAACATCCTTGTCAGCTCTACTAAGCACACAAGCATTATTACGACCGTCCAAGTATAAACCGAATAGACGCGGCGCTTCACTAAGTCGGCCTCACCAATTTAACTCTAACTTTGCAATCTTCTTGAAACATGTTTGGCACCTTTGGATTAATATCATCAACTCATAACTAATCATGAATATACACAAACATATACAGACGATAGGCGCAACTCAAGAAACACGTGATATACAGAATTACATAACTTTATTGAAACATCATATCTGGGTCTACGTGTATGAACATAACATAATAAACATGTCAAAAACATGTATCTATCCATGCAAGTCTTCATATCATCATTCTAATAAGTACACACAAAATTACTACTATTTATTATATGTTGTCATCAATGACAAACATACAATCAATCAACTGCTCAGAATCAAATCTCCAACATACTTTACATTAGTTCCATTATACATAGTTAAAATGCCAAACTAGCATGATTAAATATGCACTATGGTATTACTTGTTATGATTCTGTGAATTCAAGCTTGTCGGTCAATGCATACCGAAAAGCTTCGGCCAACATACAAAAGCTAAGTTATCAAAGCTTACTGAGAATTGTCGGTGTACATGTGAAAACCAAGTTAATCAATGTAACCTGAGACTCGTCGGTAATCAAGTAAAATTTTTTGTTGTCTTTGCCAGATACCGAGATCCATATCTAAACATGTGAAAAGTTAAATGAGTTAACACATGCCCCGAGCATCAAGTTTTCACTAAAACAAATGTTGGCATGTAACCTGAGAAACTCCATCTTCGACACCTGACAAGTGGGTAGAGAATTAATTGTGCCACTTAGGGCACCATCTATTAATAGGGCAATGGAAAAGCTCATTATTCACCAGCGATTTAGAGCAAAGATGCAGAGAAAATATAGAGCAACCAGATTGCAGAGCACCCCAAGAAGATTCACGACATTCAGATTCCAAACAACAACAGCTACGTAAGGTTGAAGTAAGTAAAAAAGATCACCGAGCTCACTATTTTATTTTACGAAAAAGCCCTAAATTTTCAAAAATGATGGCAACTACATCTTGCACTTCCAATTAGAAAAAAACCAAGGATAAGAAGGTTAACCTCATCAAGAACACTACATGTGAGGAACCTCAATATAATTTCTTTCCAGAGGTTGCATCTCAACCCGAAAATGCACGAGCTTTTTCAACAATACCACCTAGGGTTTTACTGATCGAGGATGTTGGATCCTACAGTCACTGTAAGATTGTTGAAATTGGAGACTTGGAAGTTGAGCAAGCTTACAAGAAGCTATGCACAGACAGGAACATCAAAGAAGAGCACAAACATATCGAGGTGAAAGGGTTGATAAATGCCTTAATTTTTTTGAGAGATTTTAAGACCGAATGGATTCGGGTAGTGCTAAGTAGAGTGCATGACAAAAAGATGTGGCTAGATGAGCCAAAACTGATCACCATAGATGTGATACACGTTGTGACCGATTATCCTATAACTGAGAAGCCCAAGGCACTTAAACACCCTCCTCACCCCGACATTGAGAAAATGACAGGTGCAATATGGGATAATAGATGATTAAAGGTTAACACCATCAAAGATCCAGAACTAAAATTTGGTGCATGTGTGCTAGGCTACAAGTTCTACCAGGCCAGCAGGTTAAACATCATTTCATGTGGAGCAGCTGACACTTCCCATAAGATAGTAAAGAAGGGTCTACAATTGGACTTATCCAAGCTTCTAATCAAGCAATTGGAGGATAACATTAGGACAATCAGGAATGCAAAGTCTAACTCATGTAAGTTTGGTTCACTTATAATGTGCATATTTTCTATTTTCAAGAATTATTCCCATCCATAGGAAATGTCAACTGGGATACTTCCCGACCAGCTACCATACAAATCAGTGAATACATCAAGTCACTAGGTGATAACTTTGTATCAGTTATGGATGAATACTTTACTAGTTTTAAGGAAAGAATGCAAAAAGGAATGAGGATTCCAGGATAATTAGTAGAAAAGTATAAGACTGATATATGTTTTATGGTGGACACTGATTACACCTATATCAAGCTAGCTATACCGAGGACAACATGGATAGAACCACTTGACTATGAGGTCAACATAGATCAAGCCACCAATGCCATTGAAGCATTGATAAATGAACCATTGGACTGTTAGTAATAATTGAGAGGGGGGGGTGAATCAGTGGCCTCCCAAGTATTCCAATAATCAACCCTTAAAACTTAGTACCACAATATTCTACCTCTAGTTATCTTCAATCCTATAAGATGAATGCCTCCAAATAATTATATCAAATTACTACTGCTCGAAATGCTTTTTAAATCCTTCTACTGTATGTTTACCGAATAGCAGTCTGTTAATTTACTGAAAGACAGTAAATTATCTAGAGTATACCGATCAATCCAATTAAGTTAAGTGTAATGAAAAACACTAAAGTAATGACTCATAAACACATTGACACATGGATTTGTAACGTGGAAACCCTATTAAGGGAAAAACCACTTGGGACCGGTAACCCAAAATTTTCACTCTTCTAAAGTGAGCTCAGTGAAGAGCCAACCCTCTTAAAGGTTACAAATACACTGTTAGGTGTGACCTTGTTAGAGGATTTAAAAGTTTAGTCTGTCACTTGATATCGGGTATCTCTATGCTACCATCTTTGATCAAACACTCACTTTGCATGTCAATTGGTATCTGGCATCTCATGCTATCTTCATGATCAAACTTTTTGATACTCCTTGGGATGTATCTCAATATAGAAAGGATCTTTAAATCCCGCTCAGTTAAGAGACTTTCTAAATCAATGGTTAAACTGAAACAGTATGATCTGTTCACATATACAACTTATACTTGCAGATTTTTAGATCTATTGTAATCTTACAAAACTATTATGATCAATATAACTCTGTTTATACCTTTTCTCCACTTTGATTCTGCTCGGTGATGTTGTGATCTATTTCTCAGTGTCCACAGAAAAATTTAGCTCTTTCCTCAGCTTGTTGATCAGCACTGCATGAAGTTGTTCTTCATCAGTTTCTCTTTAGCATCCTCTTTTCATTCATTCATTCACACCAATTCGTAAAGAATTGAGTTGTCTCTTTATAGACATGATATCACCGTTGTTAGATTCTATATTTTCTTGAACTTGGCATGATCCACAATCCTTGCTAATTAGATTTAAAGAAAAACTCTTATTTTATCTCGCTGAGATCTTCTTGCCAACTGGACAAAAAAACTTTAAATCATTTACTTATCTCTGGCTTATCTTGCTGATGAAAACAAAGATAACTACTAGTTAAGTCTATATTTAGCTCTGCCAGCTAGATATTTTATCATTTCTGAACTCAAGTTAATTTTGGTGTTTAACTCTTTGATAGCGTTGATCAACACTCCAGTTCACCTCTGGCTTCTCCATCAGTTTACACTATGTTTCTGGCCGTCGGGTATGCTTGTGATTCTGATCATCGGTGTTTTTGCTCGAGCATCACTATGACTTGACTGTTGGTGATCTCTATCTGTCGGGTTTCACTGACCGTCGATGTTTGTAGTCATGTTGTGAATACTTGTCTTTTATGCATTATAAAAAGCATAATCTTTATCTCTCTAATTATCTGAAGTCTCTGACACTTTGATTATAACCAAATAGATTATATCAAGTTAACATCAATGAAAATACAATCCATTAACTGATTTAATTTCTTTGCATTATCCTTCTGCATTATGGTGATCAACTTAAAATCTTAAAACATTCAATCAGTTACATGTCATCATGGAAAAATCACAACCTAGGTTTGGAACCTATGAAGAAGCCAAGGAAAGAATTAAAATAGGCTTAGTTGTGAAGAAGATTGATAGGAAGAAGGACAAAATGGTCAAGGCACTAAAGAAAAATTTTTCAGTAAACGATGAGGAGATTGAAAAGAAGGAAGACACTGAGGGACAGTCACTCGTCAGAGAAGAAGAAACTTTGAGTGACTCAGAATCCACAAAGTCTGATGCACCACCAATAGTAGCAAAGAAGCCAAGAACTATGACTGCATCTAGGACCAAAAGTCAGACAACAAAGGATGCAATTCCTTCATCGATCAAGAAAGGACAAGTAAGGACATACAAAAGGAAGCCTCAAATAGGGAAAAAGGCACCAACAAAAAGAAGAAAGTTCCTCAGAACTAATGAAGACATAGATGACACTGAACATGATGAAAAACCTGTTAAGAATAAGTTCCCTACCACCATTGATGAGGTATGTGCATAAATTATTAAGTCAGGTTCAATAACTGACCCCAAGATTAGAAAATGACTAACTCTGGACCCTGAGGACCAGGATAAGTTAGAAGATGCAATCATTACAACAATGTGTATATTCAAATATGTACCAATACAATTTGAAGATAAGATTCCACAAGAACTTATCAATAGATTGTCGACAAGGTGGTCATATGCATTAAAGAAAGAAAAAAAAATAACGGAAAGAGCCCTAGTTTCAGTTATGCCACCTGAATCTAAGATGGAAGAGATTGAAGAAATGATGAAGAAACATTCCAACAGGTTGTCACCAAAATTAAGAGCCTACAAAGTGCTACAAGGACATCTAATTGAGCTTGATAGAAAAAGTGAGGATGAATGGAGAAAGATACTTGATGTACCAAAAATGGATTCAAGCTCTGAGCCACAATTAGATCTTACCGAAAAGCCACACAATGAAGAAGATTAGGCTAAAATGAGCCCTGAACATATTCTTATAACTGATGAGGATGTAAATGAAGAAGAATTGAACACATAAGCTAAGAAGGATAAGGACACTATAGATGAAACATGGCCCAACAATACTATCATTGATATTACTAGAGGAGACCCTATAGATGAGGTACAGAAAGATGAAGATGTCACTGTTGTCCCAGACCAAACCAACGAATATGACACAACTACAGATGTTGCACAAGTGAATATACCGGGCCAAATTCCATTTTTAATACAAGATATTAACATAATATCACAAAAGGAAAACTCACTCGAGCCCGTTGCAAGCATACCCAAGGATAAGGGTGCAGAGGAACAACAATACACATATGATGAACAGAAAGATACAACTGATGAACAAAATGTAGTAGATGGAGAACCAAAAGAAACAGACAAAGATAAAAAATACAAAGGTGAAGAAGAGAATAAAGATGATGCTACTCCTAAGGATAACAAAGGAGATGCTGCAGAAAAACTGAAGGTTGATGTGGAGACGTCCACTCCCGACCGACAGGCAGATACCGAGCAACAGGCAAAAGAAACAACATGACCAAACCCTTCATCGAGTACATCTAACCAAGCAAAGGATCTTGCTTTGGTGTTATATATAGGTACTTACCATACAATATCCAAGAAGAATAAGAATAAGAAAAACAAACTACAAGTTACACTTGATGAGATTATAGAGATATCGAAATGTGATCCAACTACATTGGATTATGAATCTCTAATTGAGTATGGAGAAATATGTCAGGGAAAAGCTATGCAAGAAAAGATTAGGAAGGAGCACAAGGAATCAAAAGTGCTACAAACGACAAGGGAAATATTAACACAAATTTTTCCTGACATAGATGTTGATCACAATGCCCCAATCCTTGATTAACTTACCATTCTTACTGACACCATCCAATCACAGAATGTGGATGTAGAAAAAGCAATTGAAGAATGAGAAGAGAAGAAGTACCAGTATAAGTTAATAGAGAAAATAAGACAAGAAGTGGCAGAGAACAAGGTGAAGCTATCTGAAAAAGTAAGAGAGTTATAACCTATCATTTCAGAAGCAATAGCCTTAATTCAAAAGTTAAGCACTTCAGAGAAATTCACTAAGGAGAATAGTGAAAAGATTGCAAAACTAGATACAGATCTAAATTCTAGTGCTCAAAGTCTCTCAACAACAGAAAATGCAATACAGTTGAATTGTGAAAAGGTAATGGAAGCTAAGAAGTTGAGATTTCAAATCCAAGGGGCAGAATCAAAGTTTAGGGATGAGGTAACCAAGATATAGGCTCTACTCTTACCGAATCTGACACTACTGCAGAAACATATGACATCAACAAGGTAATTGATAGCCGCCCCGGAGATGTCTGTCACCAAAAAAAATCTATGATATGTATGCTAGGATCACACTAGAAAAAATGACACTAGAACACCTACAAGAGAAATGGGAGAAGATGATGGAGGACATGAACAACTCTCACTCCCACATTTTTGACAAGTTGTAAGTCATTACACCTTTTCCCTTACCATCAAAAAAGGGGGAAAATGATATGTATAGGAGGAAATTGATAGGGTACAAAGGGGAAAATTATATGTATAAAGGAGATGATAAGTGTATATACATACACTATACAGGCATATACATAGGGGGAGTCATAAATGACAAGGTAAATACATGGTGTACATTACTAAATATTTTTGTATTTGCACATATTAGTTTTTGATACTAATGTTAAAGGGGGAGATTGAAGACATATTTTTTCTATTAGTATATGAAAGGAAAATAGTTTTGGAACTGTCGGTATCACCAACATCGAAAGACAGGGATAGAGCACACCGAAAGACAAGTTAACAAGCAAACCCGACGACATAGTACAACCCAAAAATGTTACAAGGGAACCCAACAGAGTAACCCAACAGACCAAACCTGACAGAGGAACCCGACAAGCAGAGTACAGTGCAAATCGAAAAAACAAATGATAGAGGAACTCGACAGGCCAAAGAGCATCCTGAGCACCAGTCTACCGAGAGACAGTTAGAATCCTGAGAAATGTGGATCTGACTTCCACGTAAGATAAAACACTTGTGTTTTATATTTAGATTTTCTATTAGCTTTAAATCCATTTCTTTAGGGACAAGAAATGTAATTATAATTGTTTTAATCAGTCTAACTGATTGAAAACATGCAAACTAGGAGATCAAGGTCAAGTTGTAAACCTTCGATCATAGAGTTATCTTTGTAATACATGAAACTAATTTAGGTCAAATCATTGTATAAATAGATATGTAATCTATCATAACACATGTGTGTGTGTGATGATGATTGTAGTCGAGGAGCATATCTCTAGATCAGGCAGAGTTTCAAGCAGAAGAACAAGAAAAAGATGAATTAGGTTATCAAGAAGTAGATTCAAGGCTACCGAGCAACAAAGGTATTGATCAATCACAATAGGTGATAAATATACTTGTGATCTTTAATGGATCTGTAATCAGAAATTGTAAATTGCATATACTCAGGTCATTCAATATTTTTGACTACATTCTAACAAGTGTAGCAAATAGAAGAAATCCTTGAGAAAGGTGGATTTAACAATCCTTTGTAAATTTCTTAACCGAGTGCACACTAAATAGTGTTGCTAAAGCTCTTAATAGAGTAGACCTTAACCAGTCTCTACATAATACTCCTAACAGGGTAGATCATCAGAAGTGATCAAAATTGTAAGCCTTAACTGACCCCTTCCATTATGTAGATAGTGAAGCTTTGTGGGTTTCATCTCCACCGTAGTTTTTACCTTCTAACAGGGGTTTTCTACGTTACCAAATCTTGTGTCATGTGTCTATATATTTCATGAATGTTTCTATGATTGTTTTACATGCTTATTGAGGTAATGAATTGATATAACATACAAAAAGATAGAATAACACAAATGGTTGGTAATACAATGTATTGATTACAAAAGGATAAAGGTTAATTGATAAAAGTTTTGAGGGCACTAATTTACCCCTCCCCTCTCAGTACACCATTCCATTATTTCTGACAACAACAACCAAAATTTGATCACCTTTTGTCATGTAATATAGATTGATGTCAACACGTCCTTTGGTGAATCCTTGTTCCTGCAAGTATTTATCCAATCTAGAGTACCATGCCCTAGGTGCTTGTTTAAGACCATACAATGCCTTTTGTAACTTAAAAACATAACCACCTTCTATTTTAAATCCTTCAGGTTGTTCCATATAAATCCTCTTCAAGATATCCGTTAAGAAAAGAAGTTTTAACATCTAATTGATATACTTTAAGATTATTATAAATAGAGAAGGCTAAGAATATCCGTATAGCCTCTAATCTTGCTATAGTTGCAAAGGTTTCATAAAATTCTATATCCTCAGCTTGAGAGTATCCCTTACAAACCAATCTTTCTTTATTTCTAAAAATTTTACCATTTTCATATAACTTGTTCTTGAAAGCTCATTTTGCACCTATAATATTTATATCCTTTGGCCTAGGGACCAATACCGAAGTTTTATTTTTCTCAATTTGAATTATTTCTTCTTCCATAGCATTAACCCAACATTCATCTTGGCTTTCTTCAGTATAATTTTGAGGTTCTAATTCTGAAATCAAACACAAATGTATCTGATCACTAATATTTGCAAGTCTTCTTCTGGTTTGAACACAAATAGTCATATCCCCAATGATCTATTCTTGAGGATGATTTCTTTGTATGGTCTTTGAAGAGATCTTAGGAATTGACCCTTCATGTCTTTTAGGATTGGTTTTTTGTTCTTGTTCTTCTTTTCTTGTTTTTCTTCAACTTCTGGTGGGTGAATTTCTTCATTATCCTCTTTTTGCTATTCATAGGGGTGCAACATCTCATCCACTTTAATATTAGTACTTTGAACTACCATGTTTAATATTTTAGTATAGCATTTATCTAGGCTTTGTTATGAGTAGAGTAGGCTAAGAAAATACCTTCATCACAATGAGACCAAAAATTCCTAAACTGTCATCATCTCTTTTTATAAATAACTTGCTACCAAAATTTTTGAAATACCCAACATTTGTAGATCTTCCATACCATAGTTCATATGGAGTATATTTAGTTTTAACTCTTAATTTAACTATGTTAAGTATATAAACAATAGTATGAACAGTCTCTTTCCAATAGATATTAGGTGGTTTTGCACCTTGGAGCAATGTTCTTGTCATTTCTTTAACAATTTGATTTTTCCTTTCCACTACACCATTTTGTTGTGGTGTCTAAGAGGTTGAATATTGCCTCTTGATCCCATGTTCTTCACACTAGTCCACAAAATCTTGTGAATTGTATTCTCCACCTTTATCTGATCTAAGACATTTAATCTTCAAATCATATTCCTTTTCGACCATTTTTCTAAAGGTTTTGAATCTTTCAAAGGATTCTGATTTATGTTTCAAAAACATTACCCAGGTCATTTTGGTGTAATCATCAATAAAAAGCACAAAGTATTTTTCATTGTTCAAGGAATTTTTCCTAGTAGGACCACATAAATTAGAATGAATAAGGTGTAAAGGCTTAGTAGAGGAATATTCCTTTGATTTAAATCTAATCTTAGTTTGTTTTCCTTCTTGTCATTCTTTGCATATGTCATTACTTGGACTTGAAATGAGTGACATATTTCTAACATTTTGATTCTTACTAATTTTGATAAGGTTATCATAATTAATATGCCGAAGCCTTCTATACAAAAGTTTTCTTTCTTCAACTTGACTCATAAATAATTTTTTTTCCGTATTTAACATTATTTGTGGATTCATGAAGATTATAAATATTTTCATTAGTTCTAAAGCCAACTGCATTAATCTTTCCAATGTTTTTGCGTATTTCACAACCTAGTGTAGAAAAATAAACTTTGTAACTATTATCACATATTTGACTTACACTAATAATTTTGTGTGTCAAACCTTCTACATAATAGACATCATGTACAAGAGTACTATTATCTAGGAGTATAGTGCATTTTCCTTTTATTAAAATACAACGATCATTTCCAAATCTAACTAAACCACCAATGAAATCTTCAATATTGACCAACTTTCTCTTGTCACCAGTCATGTACTGCTGAGAGAATCCACTATTAAGAACCCACAAAACTCTTTTCTGAGCATGTAGAATAGTTTGGACAATCATGGATTCATCTTTTGGTTTCTAAATCTTCTTAGTTTTATCAATACTAGAAGACATCTTGTAATATCCACTAGTCTTATTTTGTTGCAAGACTAATCTACAAAATTTTGCAATATGCCCAAAATTCCCACAACTATGGCACTTCAGTTTATTCAGGAAATTATAAAGATTTCCATTTAAAAAATTAGGCCCTCTTCTAAGCATGATCATACATTTATTTTCCTTGTTTCCAAATTGACTACAAGTAAAGCAATGAGAAAAAAATGCAGGTTATGATTAAAAAAGTTACTCTTTCTGTTAATGAGTTTACCCTTTGCATTATCAACATAGTTACTAGTACTGGTACACTACCCTTCTTGACCAAAATTTCCTTGTTGTTTTGATATTCCTTCCAAATCATCATGATTAATATTTTCTTTTAAAGAATAAATCTTTTCTTCAAGCATAAAACACTCATTTTCTTTATATTTTGGCTTTTCTTGTAATGTTATAACAAATTTCTTGTTTTCTACAAGTTGTTTCTTTTTATCCGCAATTTATTTTTCTGATTCACCAATTTTGTAACCTAGTTTTTCAATATCCTCATGGGTTTGAATATTCCTAACCAATACTTCCCTTTTGAGTTTCTTTATTTCACTAAGGACATGCTTTAGTTCACCTCCAATGTCAACTTCAAGATCATCACTTTCAAGATCTGATTTAACAACAAGATCAAGACAACGTTCAACAACCATGACCAATACTCCACTCCTAGGAATCCCCCAAGTTGGTTATACTTATGGAAAGGGGTGTGGATATGATACCACTTGTTAGAGTATGGAGGAAACTGAGAGGGGGGTGGGGGTGAACTAGTGTCCTAAATTTTATAAGTTCTTTTTCAATAAACAATGCTTATAAATTGAATCTTAAAGTAGTATAAGTCTCTTCAAAGAAATGATGTAATAAGATCAATTGAACAATATCAAAAAGAGCTCATGAAAGATCAAATGAAATAATGATTTTCATGAGTATAAAACCCTTATAGGGATGAAAAAACACTCAAAAATGCCTCACTGGCTTATGAATCAAATCCCAATTTACAGAGCCTCACTGGCTTTTTCTTTTCTAACTAAGAAATAAATGTACCTCACTAGAAAATAAAAAAAATTCCTCACTGGCAATCAGAGATTCCTCATTGGAAAATCAAAGTACCAAATCAAAATCAAATAGATAGAAGAGACCTATTTCAAAATGTATCACCACCTTCCTGAATATATTATCAAGCTTGTGATCCAAGATTACATATAGTCACAAAATGTATACACCATAATGTTGAAAGACACATCATGATGTATACAACCTATGCATTCAATGTGGTATCAAAACAAAAAATTTACAATTGAGTAACAAAATATGAATCTCCACAAATATATGATCATACAGATATGCTACTACATCATAGATCCCAACAATGTCAAATACACCAATTTTGAACTAACCAAAGACAACAATATCCTTCAAACTGTTCATGATAAAATTGCTTTTGAATAAGTAGAGTTCTTTACTAACAAACCTATAAGCCTCCTTCAAAATGAAAAAAACTTTAAGAATTTATCTTTAAGAAAAAACAAACTCTTTTCTTTTCACAAATACCCAATATTTCTTTAGAAAGCAAAACCCTCTTTAATTTTCACATTCTACTTCACTTCACATTTCAAGAAATGAAAAACCCTCAAGAATATTTTCTTCAAAAACCAAAATCCCTTCCTTTTCTTTTGACAGTTCTCATTCCATACTTTTGAAAATGAAAGCCCTTTCTATGTAACAAATAGAGAAGAGAGAAATAAATTGTTGTAACTATGAACACTAAATCAAAATCTACCACTTTTCCAAACTAAATCATTGTTAAATCGAATAACAAAAAAATCTTTTCATTCAAAAATAATTTATCCAACCAACCCTAGTGAAAACCTCCAGAAAAAAAACCAAAGCGTTGTTACTAGGCATGAAGAAATCAGTTGGAGTAACCACCATGATGCCATCTCAACTACAACTACAAAACCACTTGTAACGTTCACAAGAAATGACTTCCAACCAAATGTGACTACAATGTCCATGCCTTATCTCTTCAAAATAATGAAACCAAAAATAATCAATTGCTCCAAGAAATATTATTCTCTTTGACACCCTAATGAAACCTGAGTGTCATAATGTAATTTGAATTCAAATGTCAATTTTTCCAATGGTTCCAAATTCACACTTTATATTTTTTCTAGTTATGTTGTCACTAGACAATAAATATTTGACTAAGAATGTCGACAAGTAAATTGTAACATAGTATCAACTTTAATAATATTGTTTCTATATACATGTAATGAGTGTTTAAATTCATGCATTGAATCAAAGACTATGAACACACTTCACATCACTGTAACAAGTATACTATGGTCACCGACTTAGGTCTTTGTATTTTTAAAGTTAATAAGCATGATTACAACATTTATTTATAATGTCAAATTACCATATATGTCACTTCATTGTCAAGAGTGAAAGAAAATTGAAAATGCCAAAGTACCATTTCAAGTGCCAATGTAACATTGAAACCAAACTGTTTCGTCAAATGTCATACCAGTTCCATTAGTGTCGTTTGTAGATCCAATACATAGGATTCATATATTTGTAATGAATTTTAGGATAAGACTTTAATGGCCTATCAATGAGACCATTGATAGAACATCAAGCTCTTATCATAAACACAATGCATAATGCATTAAATTCTAGTAAGAGTCAAGACTAAAAATGTATCAACCAATAAGTATGCAAAACAACAATATAAACCACAAGAATGAACCAAATTGAAAAACACATTGTAGACACTTTAAAATGACCATTTCGTTTAATGCAATAAGTTTTCTAACATTTTTCTTCAATTACTAAATAATCTTTATTATTTAATTAATTGGCGTCTTTCCACTATATTCTAAATTAAAAATTATCATTTCTCTATAAATTCCTAATTAAGTGAATTTAATTAATTACTTAATATTTCATCAATAATTCGCCTATAAAGTAATTAAATCATTAAAATTATTTAATTATTCCCTACCTTATCAAAATGAATTAAAAATTATATTGTTCAATTAATATTTCTTCTTTCTTTAAATCAATTTACCTCTCATAATTAAATAAATTATATTTTTTTAATTAACTAATTTTTTCTCTTGTAAATAAATAAAGACTTATTATTTATTTATATTCCTCATGTGTGCAAATAAATAAGTTCTTTTATTTATTTAATTATATTTATCCCTCCAATTATGAGTTTTAGTTAACTCCACCATTCTCTCTCCTAACTGATCAATTAAATTAGTTATCTATTTAATCTATCTAGTCTTCTACTCCACCTCCTCAATTAAAGTCTTCAATCAGATCAGCTAACTCTTCGATCCTTTCAACATATGCAATCAATTGAGTTCAACTCCCACTCACTCCGAGTTCAACTCTTCAATCTATCCTCTTAACAAATCCATCTATTCTGTTGGCATGCAATCAGTTAAGTTCAACTCCCACTCACTCTGAGTTCAACTCTTTAATCACATGCAGTCAACTCACCAATAATGAAATCTTGATTGGAACCCTGAAAATATTATAAATATAGAGCTTGTTTCTCATATTTTTTAACCACAATAGTTTTGAATTCTCATGCTGGCACATAGAGCACTCATTTTCTGAGAGCCCACATTGCATAGAGAAGGAGAACAATGAAGGAGGAATTTTGGTTTGCATGTTCATGGTTTTGATTGATTTCATTATTATTTAATGATTGTGCATACTGTTTATTGTCTTCCTCTTTTGATATTGGGAATACTAAATGCCTAAGAAATCTCTTTGTGGTTGAGATTTTGATTGCTATTGCAGGTTTCTACAAGTACCTATATCCACGATTACAACTGGTGAACCCGACGTGAAGCACAAAGCTTCAATAAAGTAATTTTCTCTATTTTTGTGTAGTTACGAATTTGATTTTATGTAGATACAGTTAAGATCGGTGCACTTACATTATTAAATTAGCGCACTTGCAGATAAATCGATGCACTTATACCCGTAGATCGACGCACTTACAACACACAATCGCTGCACTTGCACAACTCATGCGATGCACTTGCCTATTATTTATTGCTTTGATTTTCTTCTTTTTGACTTTTATTTCTTTGTCTAGTATTTTATTCACTAAGATTTCCACTTTAAATTATGAATATCTGACAATGATCCCTATTTATTATATTTGAATTTTCATCATAGATCTATTGATTTTAACAATCGAACTACTATTATTGCTCTATTTTTGCTTTCCGATTTGACACGGGTAACAAGTATTAATTTGACGTACTTACCTACCTCGATCAACGTAGTTGCAGAAGAAATGATGCACTTGATAGTTTGAATCAACATAGTTACATAATTGAATCGACGCACTTGTAGATCTAAAATGAGGTTGTTGCTTGGAAAATATGCAAAAACTCTTTTGTCTTATTTCCCTCTGATATGTAAACTTGTCTTTCTTGGTAAATGAAAAGACACAGTGGGCCCCCAAAGCATAAAAGGTTAAAATTTAGGAGCCCGTTGAGCAGTGAAAGAGAGAATGAGAGATCAAACAGAACAAAGGACCAACACACAGATTGAGAATTGAGGCACTTGAGGCAAAGATCAAATACATAGGTATTATTCACGCTTACTTGGACATGGTAAGAGAAATTTCTGATAAATTCAATTGTCATTATATCAACAGTAGCACGCTTGTCAATTATCATAACTAATTGCAAGGGTTTTCGTACTAATGATTTCTTTGAATCTTGTGGCATGGAAGCAGATATAATATAAATCACTTCATTTGTATTTTGGTGCTTAACAAAGAAAAGTGTATGCTCAAAAATCACAATCTCATCTTTCAATTTGTTGTATAAATTGACATGTGGTTAAGAATTGAATAAAGCAAAGTACATATAGATTCGGTACATAAAACTGAACAGTCAAACCCTCATTTGGTTTACTACTTAAAAATGAACCTGCGTGCTTGTATGGATGATCTAGATTAACAAATATTTTTCTTTTTAGAGCTTAATTCAATTAACCGTGTGTTTTGAGTTTTTGGTGTGCTTGCACATTCTTTTAGATTAAAATCCTTTATACTTTTTTAGAGAGGCATGTATGGGGAATGTGTTTCTTCCTTAGAGGATGCCCTCAAACCGATAAATCCTTATGGCCGGTATATAAACAAGACGTGGGGAAAACCCCAAAATTATATTATATCTAACCAAGCTTGGGATAGGTGTGTGGATAATAGTTCAGATTGGTCCTACGTGCCTAAGGAGCTGACGTGGTCCACTAGAGACTTAAGTGTCTCACATGCATACAAACTGATTGGGGAGAGACCACATATCTTACTACAACCATGTTAATTAGAGACCACCTATTTCACCTCCGAATCAAGTGTCTTATTATAGTGCAAGGGGTTGTATAATTTCCCCCAAGATTCCCATCATATATGTTCTATGGTATTGTATTTGTGAAAGAGATCTTCACTAGCACATAAACAAAATATCGAGTAAAGGAAAAAACATGGGCACCTATGTCGTGGATCTTAGTGTTCTAGTAGTGTGCCAATGACCATGTGAGATGATAGACACCCAAGAAATGGACCTATAAAATTACACTTGAAATCCAATTTGACCTTAGATTAATCTGACTATCTCTATTTTCTTTGTGATTGACCGTGTAAAACATTACAGCTTGAAAAAGTTGTTGAACATACATTGATCGGTTCTTTTTTGAGTCAGTCCTGCAGCTATAATAAATGTGTGATTATTGGGTTTGTACACTCTTCAAACATTGTCCTACAACATTGTCCTATTAGAGAAGAAAACTGTATCAACCTTGGTCCTACAACATTTTACCTACAATATTTTCCTATCAGAGTCCTATCAAAGAAGCAAATAGAACCATCAACTCGGGTCCTAAACGTTCCACTTGGCTCTTATCTTGAAATTTGGTTATCGACATACCCTTGCATATTAGAGGCTCATGTCCAACATTTTAGCATCATCCCTAGCTTAGAACCTTGCATAGTCATCATTTTTAGTCCAAAAATTCCAGAAATCTTAAAAACACTTGTATTTCCTAGAGTTCAAGTATTCACCTTTCATAATTATTTTGCTAAATTAGAGGGTGCATTTACCTAGGAAATTCTAGTAGTGGTCTTGCGTATTATCTTGGTTTCATCAAAACTTTAGATATCATCCCTTTCCCTAGATTAGGCACTCATCATTTTGGTTAACACTTGTCTTAGACAAACATCATTGCCAGTATCAGTCATTTTTCCCTATCTTTTGAAGTCAATATAGTCCCAGAATCATTCAGATCTTTATTTAGAGGGTTTACCTTTGAAGTTTGTTGAAATTATCTTAAGGCATATTACCTACACCTTAGGCATCATTCCATGCTTTCATTCATAGATTGCATTTGGCATCCCAAAATCAAAATCTAAAAAAAATAGTTTCCCTTAATGTCATTTACCTTTCCTAGGCATCATTTACCGTCTACATATGTCGTTAACAAGATCCCAAAAGAACAAGAGAAAAATAGACCCCAACACAAAGCCCATACATGATCCCAACAAAAAGACTTATCTTCCTATTCAGAGGACCCTAACACTAGATTTCAACAATCTAGAGACATTTCAACATGATGTGAAAACACATGTTGACATCCCACAATTACCTCATATCCCTCCATTAGAGGATGAGTTATAATTTGAGAACGTTAAGGCTAAGTGCAATGAAAGTGAAGAAGTTAATGATGCCTTAGAAACCCTAGAGTAATGTCTATCGTGGGATCCCTATTAGTAACTGACCCAAATACATACTTCAAAATGCTTGCAGATGATGGTGCCAAACTACTTGTTGGATTTGACACTACCACTCTAGTAGAGGCCACCCCTGTACCATCATCTTGGAATTCTTCCACAACACTTCTTCCACTTAACTCTATCTTTTTCTCTAGAAACACCACTTAATGGACATCCCAGGTCACTATTGGATGATATTAGAATTGGGTACTACTGATGTTGTTGACATTCATGTTTTGTCGCTGATCTAAACATATGTTTCTGTGGAGTGAACAAACTGTTAGTAATACCTGAGAGGGGGGGGGGGTGAATCAGTGGCCTCAAAAATATTCCAATAATCAACCCAAAAACTTAGTACCACAATATTAAGACTCTAGTTATCTTCAGTCCTATAAGATGAATGCCTCCAAATACTTTTATATCACATTACTACTGATCGGAATGCTTTGTTAAACCTTCTACTGTATGCTTATCGAATAGCAGTCTGTTAATTTATGAAAGACAGTAAATTATCTAGAGTATACTGATCAATCCAAATTAGCTATGTGTAATGCAAAACACTAAAGTAATGACTCATAAAAACATTGACACATGGATTTTTAATGTGGAAACCCTGTTAAGGGAAAAACCACTTGGGACCGGTAACCCAAAATTTTCACTCTTCTGAAGTGAGTTTGGTGAAGAGACAATCTCGTTAAAGGTTACAAACACACTGTTAGGTGTGACCTTGTTAGAGGATTTAAAAGTTTAGTCTGTCACTTGATATCGGGAATCTCTATGCTACCATCCTTGATCAAACACTCACTTGGCCTGTCAATAGGTATCTGGCATCTCATGCTATCTTCATGATCAAACCTTTTGATACTCCTTGGGATGTATCTCAATATAGAAAGTATCTTTAAATCCTGCTCGGTTAAGAGACTTTCTGAATCAATGGTTAAATTAAAATAGTATGATCTGCTCACATATACAACTTATATTTGCAAATTTTTAGATCTATTTTAATCTCATAAAACTATTCTGAGAAATATATCTCTTTTTATACCTTTGCTCCACTTTGATTCTGCTCGGTAATGTTGTGCTTTGTTGCTCGGTGTCCGTAGAAAACTTTAGCTCTTTCCTCAGGTTGATTGATCAGGACTGTATGAAGTTGCTCTTCATCAGTTTCTCTTCAGCATCTTCTTTTCATTCATTCACCCTCTCAATTCGTAATGAATTGATTTGTCTCTTTATAGACATGATATCACTATTGTTAGGTTCTTGATTTTCTTGATCTTGGTGTGATCCACAATTCTTTCCAATTAGATTTAAAGAAAAACTCAAGTTTTATCTCGTAGAGATCTTCTTGCCAATTGGACAAAATAGCTTTAAATCCTTTACTTATCTCTAGCTTTATCTTTTTGATGAAAACAAAGATAACTATCAATTAAGTCTTATTTAGCTCTGCCAACGAGATATTTTTTTTTCTGAACTCAAGTTAATTTCTGTGTCTTAACTCTTTGATAGCTTTGATCAACACTCCAATTCTCCTTGGGCTTCTTCATCAGTTTACACTATTTTTCTGGCCTTTGGTTATGCTTGTGATTCTGCTCATCAATAATGCTCATTGATGTTCTTGCTCGGGCATCATTGTGACTTGAATTTTGGTGATCTCTATCCGTCGGTTTCCACTAACCGTTGGTGTTTGAAGTCACATTGTGAATACTTGTCTTTTA
This sequence comes from Thuja plicata, assembly GCA_018584345.1. Taxonomy (NCBI): domain Eukaryota; kingdom Viridiplantae; phylum Streptophyta; class Pinopsida; order Cupressales; family Cupressaceae; genus Thuja; species Thuja plicata. Next base: position 835,082 of record MU226193.1, read on the forward strand.
TGCATTACTGAAAGCATAATATTTTTCTCTTTGATTCTCTAAAGTCTTTGACACTTTGATTATAACTAATTAGGTTATATCAAGTTGACATCAATGACAATACAATCCATTAACTGATTTAATATCTTACATTATCCTTCTACATTTTGGTGATCAACTTAATATCTTCAAACATTCAATCAGTTACATGTCATCAATCTCTCCCTTTGGTATTGATGGCAACATACTACATTATCATACTATACTATCACTAATACAATATGAAAAATATAGTTTCATCAAGCTTTCCTTATGTAACTATTACAAATGTCTGGCTTTTGATAAGCTCAAAAATAGCTTAGATTTGATTCATGCAGAATGGTTGTCTTCAATCTTCAATCCCTTCACTGGATAGATGCATCATCTAATATCTTTGTTCTGATATGTGCTCTCCCTTGATTGTTCCTCTTCTTGATAATCTCTTTTTTCTTTGACAACAATCTTTCTCTTTGTCTGAACTTTCTCCCTTTGTTACTTCTCTTCCTTAGATGGATATTTCATATGTAATCAATTTATCTCCCTTTGAATATTGAACTCTTCCTTCTAATTCTTAGGAACTTCACCTTTATGGATAATGATATAATATCTCCCTTATGATGATGATATAATCTCTCCCTTTATCATATCTTTCCCTGATGATAGTGGGATACTAATAATGAGATAATCTCTCCCTTTGACAACAATGCCAAACAAAAATCATCTATATCATGTTCCATCCCTTTACATAATATATTCCTTGAATTTCCCTATCCATCAGCAGTACAATGTCTTTGGTTTTTGGTGCAGATTCGTACCTTGCTATGTACAGATGTATCTGTTGTTGTCCATCACAATGTTTGCATCAACATGACTGATCTTCAGATTTGGTATAGGCTGATGCAACCTCCTAGTCAGCTTATTGATTGATAGACAAGGGTTGGACCCCTAGTCTCTATCTCAGGTACTCAAATGTATCCTTCGGTAATGGCTTGGTTAATATATCAACTAACTATTCCTTTGATTGAACATATTCCAGTGTCACTTCCTTTGCTTGCACTTGTTCTCTTAGATAGTGATACTTTATAGCAATATTCTTAGTCTTAACATGCATGACTGGATTCTTAAAAATGTTAATTGCATTGGTATTATCACAATAGATAATTACTGGTTCAAGAATATTCATATTCATACATTCCAGCAATTGTTTGATCCATGCAATATTGGAGCAATTTGTAGAAGAAACCACATACTCTGCTTCTGCTATAGACTGGGAGATGCATCCTTGCTTCTTGCTGATCCATGTGACAAGTCTGTCACCCATGAAGAATGCTCCTCCAGTTGTGCTCTTTTGGTCATTAATGTTTCCAGCCCAATCAGTATCTGTATAGACTTGTAGCTCAAATTTTTCTTCTCTTTTATACCATAAGCCATAGTCCTCAGTGTTCTTTAGATATCTCAAAATTCTTTTGATAACAATCATATATAATTCTTTGGGATTTGCAGAGAATCTTGCAACTATTCCAACTGCATGTGCTATATTTGGTTTGATGTGAACAACATACATCAGTTTGCCAATCATTGATATATATATATAAGGTCTAATTTACCTCATTGGATTTGTCTTCTTTTGTCAGCTTACATCTGGTAGCCATAGGTGTTCCAAATGGTTTGGAATCTTCCATCTTGAATATCTTCAACACTTCCTTGATGTATTTGGACTGAGTGATGTATATGCCTGCATCTTGTTGAAGAATCTGTAGACCAAGAAAGAATTTGATCTCCCCAAACATAGACATTTCAAATTCCTTTCTCATTTCATTAGCAAAGGATTTACATAACAATTCATTTCCCTAAAAAATGATATCATCAACAAAAATTCCAGCAATCAGAATATTACCATTGGTATCTTCTTTTAAGTATAGATTAATATTTTCACTTGTTCTAACAAATTTTATGCTAATGAGATATGAGTGAAGTCTTTCATACCAGGCTCTCGGTGCTTGTTTCAATCCATACAAGACTTTATGTAGTCTAAATACCATGTTTCTCTTGTCTATATCAACAAACCCTTCTGGTTGCTCAATATATACCTCTTCTTCTAGTATTCCATTTAGGAATGCAAATTTGACATTTATCTAGTATACCTTGAATCCTTTAAATGCAACATAAGAAAGGAAAATTCTAACTCCTTCTAGTCTAGAAATGGGTGCAAAGGTTTCTCCATAATCAATACCTTCTTCTTGTGCATATCCCTTGCATACTAACCTTGCTTTATTACTTGTGACTTCTCCATTCTCATTCAACTTGTTTCTGAATATCCATTTGTTACTGATGACATTCTTGTCATCTGGTCTCGGTACTAGTGTCCATGTATTGTTCTTCTCAATCTGTTCTATTTCTTCATTCATAGCATTGACCCATTCTTCATTCTCAAGTGTAGTGTTAATAGATTTAGGCTCAAAATCACAAAGTAAACATCTAGTGTTTAGCAACTTACTTCTTGTTCTTGTTCCAGCCTTCTTGTCTCCTATGATTTGATTTTGTGGATGATATCTTCTGACATACTTGGCAAGTTTCAGTTCAGCTCCGTGTTCATCATTCTGATCATCTTCTTGACCTTCATTCTCATCTCCATTGTCAGAACATCATCTTGAGGATTTTCTTGTATTTGGTAATTGCAACCTGATGCTCGGGTGTAATGTTCTATTGCTCGAGTAGAGTGTCAGGTTATGTATAAAAAAACCTGTTGTAGTCCTCTGGTTCCTTTTTTCTTTCCTTATCATTCTTTTCTGCAAATTCATCTATTTTCACATTTGCACTTTCAATGATTTTGTTAGATGACTTGTTAAGACATTTATAATCCTTGCTTTTGGTTGAGTACCCTAGAATGATACCTTCATCACTTTTGTAGTCAAGTTTTCCATTTCTATCATCCTTCAATATATAACATTGACTACCAAAGGTTCTGAAGTAACTTACATTGGGTGTATGACCATACCAAATCTCATAGGGTATCTTCTTTGTGTCCTTCTTTAATTGTACTCTATTTGATGTGTAGACATCAGTACTGATAGCTTCCCCTAGAAAGTTTGAGTGATTCTTTTCTCAATCATCAATGTTCTTGCACAGTAAATAATTGATCTATTTCTCCTTTCAACAATTCCATTTTGTTGCGGTGATCTTAGTGCAGAAACCTTTCTTTTAATTCCATGCTCATTGAAATAGTCAATGAATTCATCTGAATTAAATTCCCCTCCTCTATCTAACCTTAAGCATTTCCATTTCTTTTCACTTTTTTTTTCTACCATTGCTTTATACCATTTAAACATCTTAAATTCTTATGATTTATCTTGTAAGAACATGACTGTCATCATTCTAGAATAATCATCAACAAAGAGAATAAAATACCTATCTCCATAGTAGCTCTTTGTCCTCATGGGTCCACATAAATTTGTATGGACTGATTCTATAATTGCAGTAGATGTATGGGTTTTACTCTTGAAACTAGACTTTGTCATCTTACCTTTTTGACAATTGTTGCACATGATATGCTCGGGCTTAGTCATGCTCGGTAAGCCTCTAGTATTCCTTTTTTTTCTTATCTTTATCATGTTGTCAAAGTTCACATGACAATATGTTTTGTGCCACAACCATATATCTTCGTTTCTATCCATTAAACAAGTGGTGTTAGTGTCATCAGGATAGAAAAGGTTACCTTTTGTCTTCTCATCGGTACCAATCAATCTTCCTGATTCATTGAAGATCTTAGCCTTCTTATTTTCAAATGCTACTCTATGACCTAAATTGTTCAACTGTGAAAAAATTAAGGGTAAAAGTACGGAGCCGTGTCACGTTTGAGGACCATTTTGGTTGTTTCAGCCATACATGGTTCGGCCGGACCTGTTTCGGCCGAAACATGTTCGGCCGTACATACGTGGCGCACACATGGCACCATGTGGCGTTGATGTGGCAGAGGGGTTCCAGACAAAACTGGTCCGGCTGAACCTAGTCCGGCCAGATCGGTTTCGGCCGAAACCCATAAAAACTATATAAACGCCAAAATTTGGTTAGAGCGGCTAATTTGCACTGAATGCCTTCCAAGATTTGCAAAGCGAAATAGGGGTACTTTGGCCGAAAATAGGTAGAATTTTTATTTTTATTTTTTTTTCAATGTTTTTCAATTTTGTTATGTTAAATTAATGTAGTTGTACTATTATTTGATGTTTTTTTGTTTTAATTTTGTTATTTTTAATTTTAGAAAATATAAAATATTGTTTAATGTAGATTTAAATTTATTTTTTAGTTAGAATCATATGTTAGTTAGTTAGTTAATTAATTTAGTTTATTACATGTTTCAAAACATTAGAAAAATGTTACAAAACATTAGGAAACTATTACAAAACATTAGGAAAATGTTACTTAGGAAAATGTTATTTATTCAATTAATTTAGTTTTATTACATGTTTCAAAACATTAGGAAAATGTTACAAAACATTAGGAAACTATTACAAAACATTAGGAAAATGTTGCTTAAGAAAATGTTATTTAGTTAATTAATTTAGTTTTATTACATATATTTAAAAACATTAAGATAATGTTACAAAATAGTAGGAAAATATTACTTTGGAAAATATAAACTCTAACAAATGAACCCTAACATGAAACTGAAACATAAATCAACATAAACTCTAACATTAACCCTAACATGAAACCTTAACCATATTGGACCCTAACATGAAACCGTAACTAACATGAACCC
>MU226193.1:852840-884715 GCA_018584345.1 Thuja plicata
GAGCAGGACATAGTTGTGAAGATCTGATGAAGAAGTATTGAGTTGAGTAGATTGTTTGTAAGGCATCCAATCTGGATTGTATGAAGTTTGCAAGGCATTCTTTAGTATTGCATTAGTTTCTTATTGTGGACATATGTTTTCATTGACTCTTTGCCCAAGGAATAGGCACTGATCTAGATTTTTCTAAGCAAGTGTTTTCTCCATTCAGTCACACACATATTAATCAATTTTATCTAGTTTTTAGAACATATGAGCTGAACTCATCAAGGACTTATGTCAGCAGGACAGTGTCCATTTTGTTGATTCCTTAGAGAGTGAATCATCAGGTTATCCCTCCTGAAATCAAAAGGAAGAAGGATGCAAATCCTTGTCTCATTGGTTCATGTTATCAAAACCATAGCCTGGCTTATAATACTCTGTTTCAAACTAATTATTGCAATCTCTAAAGTGTTCTATAAGTTGTTACAGTGAAGTTTTTGGTTCATAATCAGTGAATGAAACAATCCACCAAATAAATAGACTGAGATATCAGTAATCTTTAAAAGGTAAAACTTGCCTGAGTCTTAGGAGCTCAAAAATGAAGAAGGATATTATCCAATCCTTAGAAATTAGCTTTTCTCTTGCCTAAAAGAGGTTGCATCCGAGTATACAAGGTATACTGTCATCATTAGGTAAGTATTACAAGAAAAAATGCTAACAAATTGGCGACTCTACAGGGGATAAAATAGAATTACTTTGCTGAATCAACCCAGAGTCTGGTCATAGAGTCATGTGTTACAAAAAAGAAAAGATATATTCCTTATGTTTTTTAAAAAGAGTCAAGTCTGGTCTATTGTTTGCTGCAAAGTGTCTAAAAGTTGCAAGTTTCTCCAAGATAGTATCAAAATAATCTCACTAATGGTGAGTGGCGACTCTGAGATCTAATTTGTACCAGTGTGCATGTTGAAGAAAGACTACAAAAAAAAAGGGAAGGTGGACTTGTAGCAACAGTGACAACAGATTTTTAGAATTTTATGATTAGAGGAATCATAAAAAGCTCTATGTTATGGTGTATGAGAGATTTCTAATTTAAAGAAGTCAGAGCTGGAAAAAAGGATCTCAGTTGGTTGCAAATATTATTCTCTGCAACAAATTGGCGGCTTTACAAGGTGTTTTCAAGACACACATGTTTTGCAACAGCTCAAATACATCCAGGTATTTTCAAAAGTTTTAATAATTTTCCTTATCAAGTGATTGCAGCACTAAAGAAAAAAGGAATAAGGTGTAAAAAAGGTTTATATGTCTCAATTTTTACTTGCATTTTTGCAAAATCTGAATGAGATATGTAATAAGTAAGAGTGGCAGTTTGTAATCTTTTCAACTGCTAAGATGTCATATTCTTGTGATTGGAGGGGTAATAATTTGTTTGGGGCAATTAGTTTCATGGGTATTCATGGATACCCAAATCATATACCATCAAAGGTAAGGGAGTGTTTGCCAAAGTTTGTTGGTTTTGGTGAACAGTCAGCTGAGAAACATTTAGAAAATTTTGCTGATTTGGTAGACAATTATAACATTTCACATAAGGATGCATTGATGAAACTTTTTGTAATGTCCTTGGTTGATGTTGCGAGATATTGGTTTAAAGACCTACCTCATGGCTCAATAGAATCCATGGAAGCATTAGAGACTTGTTTTATTAAAAGATTTAGTGATTTTGAGTAGCTTAGTGATATAGAGCAATATAGTGAAGAAGAGCATAGTGAAGAACATGGTGTATCTGAATCAAATGATCCTATATCAGAAGTTGATCTTATCAAAGCAGAGATAGATATGTTGAAGCAAAGGCTTCAAGAAAGTGTGGTGTTACTTTTGCAAGGACACATGAATAGAGATGAAGGTGAATCACCAAATGAATTTTTCATAAGATTCACTAATAAGATACAAGGTTATGGTATCATTTTTTGTCCTTAGGAGTATGTATGGGTTGAGTTATTTGTTGAGCTTTGTTTTCCCCATACATGCAATTTACCAATTACTCAGAGGGAAGAATTTTTTCAGCAAGTTATAGCATGGATAGAGGGTTTAGAAGATGCTTCTTCTAAAGATGTATCTAATGTTGAAAGCAATGATATTGAGTCTGAAAATTCTGAGATTATTGAAGATTCTGATCATAAATCTAATTGTGAAGAATATAATGAATCTGATTTTAAAGATGAATATATGTTTAGTGGTGATGAAGAGTCTACTTCTGGTGAAGATATTGTTGACTATGATATTGATATAAAACTTTATGAATAGAAAGAAAATGAAGAAGATATATGCAGCCAGCAAGATAACAATTATGATGCAGACATAAGTGTTTGTAGTGAGGATCTTACACAAAGTGATATATTTTCAAAGGTTTCACTACAAGACTCCAACAATGAAGAAATTTGTAGCATCATGCAAGAAGACAGTAAGGAGATGAATAAAGAAGATGACAGTTGTTCCCTTCACAGTGAACAAATTGCTGAGATTTTATCTTTTGAGTATCTTAGATATTCAGGAAATGGAAGCTTTGAACTTTCATGTCTAGCACATAGTAATTTTGACAAGGAAGGTGAATCAGTGCATTCTGATTTGGACATATGTGATACTGTTTCTTCTTGCACTCCTTCTTCATTAGGATACAATAAAATTTAGTTTGATTTATCAGATGATGATATTTTCAATGTGGTTTCAGATTCAGTATATGTAGAAGATTCGAATATGAAGTTGAGTATTGATTTAGAGAATAGTGTGGATTTTGAATCTTGTCTTGATTCTAAGTCTGCCTTTGAACTACTTAATGATGGTCAATCAGTAGCTCAAATTTCATTGGAAAAATTTCAATGTGCTGATATTTTCCCTCCCACCCACCACTTTTCTTTGAGCTTGTTTGATGTTGATAAGTTGCAAGGTGTTCCTATTTTTGATGAAAAGGTTATTGCTCCATGTCCTAAGTTTGATTATGATCAAGGTATGTTTTCTCTTGAGATGCAAATGATGGATATAAATGGATCTAATGATGCTTGCCCAAGTGGTATGAAAGAGATTGAGTATCCCTCCTTTTAGTTGAAAGTTGTGACTTACAAATGAAAGATGATAAATGTCACAGATATCAAAGTATGTTTTTATCTGATGAATGTGAAACATATATACCACAAATTTTTTATGATGAAAATATTCCTAATGTTTGTGGAAGCTCATATGAAGAATATGCAGATTTTTTGTCATGTGATGAGTTGATACAGGATGACAGTGGATTGGATCAGACAGTTAAGAGTGGCACTGTTATCATATTTTTGAAACATGGGGCATGGAGATTTGTGTTTGACAGAGGTAAGAATTGATCTCAGTTGTGGGGCTTTGGGCCTCTTGTAGATAATATACATATTGTATAGTTTCTTTCCCTTTCAGTTGTGTGTTTGTTTTCAGTTATAGGTTTCCCTATTTTTGAGAAGAGAGAAAAGTTTTGAGAAGAAGAAGAGAAAGGGTAAGATTTGATTTTTATGTTTTGGGGTGGTCTGCTACTCCAGAGATCTGTGGTTCTCGGTATAAACTTGAATTTAACCATCCTTAGTTAGAACCACTATTGGTACTCCTAAATTTGGAACAAATTTGGAGTGACCATGTTAAATTTTTCAGTTGAGCAAAGTGAATATTCTTGAAAACTTTGGTGAGAAAGCTCAGTTACAATGCTTGAAAAAGATGCCCGGATGATTTTCATGAGGTAAAAATTGGGAAGAGGCTTTAATGCCTTTCATTTGATATATGGAGTGGGTCCCAACTCCTGAATTCCAATTCTGACATGTTTATGGAGTAGTCATTTTGAGGGGGTCACCTAAATCTGCACGTTGCTAAAGTGTCATTTTGCTGTCCGGAGCCTACTTTGCTTTTGAATATCTTACACCCTAGTGAGTTTCATAGTTTTCCACTTTGGGAATGTTTAAAATGCATATTAGAGAGCTTATGTTTTAAATCTTACGTCATTATCAATCCATTTGATAGGTTTTCATACTTCCCAAAGTTGGTCGCTCAGAACTGTCTGCATTTTTTGTTCTACCTAGAAATTTGAATAGCCCAATTTGACACATTATAACTTTTGACCAGTTGATTCAATTGAGAAAATTCCTTTTGTACTATGTTTCAGTGGTCACACACTCCAATATTGCCAGTTTGCAGAACCCTATGAAATCAGATTTGGTGGACTTTTTAGTGGAAGAATGAAAGAGCTATTATAGAGATAAAATCAGATATTTTCTCAGACTTATGTCAGTAGGACAGTGTCCATTTTTTTGATTCCTTAGAGAGTGAATCATCAGGTTATCCCTCCTGCAATCAAAAGGAAGAAGGATGCAAATCCTTGTCTCATTGGTTCATGTTATCAAAACCATAGCCTGGCTTATAATACTCTGTTTCAAACTAATTATTGCAATCTCTAAAGTGTTCTATAAGTTGTTACAGTGAGGTTTTTGGTTCATAATTAGTGAATGAAACAATCCACCAAATAAATAGACTTAGATATCAGTAATCTTTAAAAGGTAAAACTTGCCCGAGTCTGTGGAGCTCAAAAATTAAGAAGGATATTATCCAATCCTTAGAAATTAGCTTTTCTCTTGCCTAAAAGAGGTTGCATCTGAGTATACAAGGTATACTGTCATCATTAGGCAAGTATTGCAAGAAAAAATGCTAACACACTATATGAAGGAGATAAGTTTACAAAACAGGTGAAGCTACAAAACTGGAAAACAAAGATGGAATCATTGAAAAATAAATATGATGAGAATATTAGAGCATATACACAGAGAATTACTGAAGAGGTTACAAGCATTGGGAACTTTGGAGGTACTTACAGTGAGGAAGAAGTGATTATGAATATTATCATATCTCTGACACCTACATATAGAACTAAAGTACAAGCTATAGAGGAGATTATACATTTGACACCGAGCTTCAATAGAGAGATGTTGATTGGAAAGATAACTAATTTTGAGGTCGTAGAACTAAGAGATTCTTTACGTAAAGCTGAGTCAACATTCAAGGTGACTGTGCATAGAAGCAAAAAGATCTTATCTATAATTGAGAGCACCAACAATAGTGACTTGAGAGAAGAACTTGGAGACTATGCTGATGAATGGGAACAAAACTAGGAAGAAGAAAGAAAGCTAGATGAAGTGGTAGCCCTGATCGCTAGAAGAGAAAAGAGAGGTAAGGGTAAATTTGAAGGCAAGTTACCTTTGAAATGATTTTCATGCAACAAGATTGGTCATTTTGCATCTCGATGTCCAACAAGGGTTCCAAAACATAAACCTAATTTTTACAAATCAAAGTATTCAAAAGACAAGGAATGTTATTATGCTAGTGAAGGAGTTTATGATGATGATACTATTGACTATGATGAAATTGGATTTATGGCTATTAAGGATGATGAACCTATACATGAAGAAAAAGCTTTAGTATCTCATGTTGAAAAGAAATTTGAATGTGCAATAGATAGTGGTTGTTCACATCATATGACTGGAGATAAAACCAAGTTTGTTAGTTTGAAAAGATATGATGGTGGTGTTGTTAGATTTGGTGACAATACTCCTAAGCTTATCATTGGAGTTGGATCTATTTCTCTAGATGGAAAAACTAATTATTACAATGTACTGCTTGTTGATGGACTTAAGTATAATCTGTTGAGTGTTGGACAACTTGTGGATAGAGCTTATCAATTGAAATTCATTGATGGGAAATGTTCTATCAGAAGTAAATTAGGAGACTTGATCACATATGGTACTAAATCTAGAGGTAATGTATTTGAATTGAATACATCTGAAGCTTCTTGTTTTATTGTTAAGTTTGATGATAGTTGGTTATGGCATATAATATTTTGTCATGTTAACTTTAATAATATTGTGAAGGAAAGTATGAATAATGCAGTAAGAGATCTACCTAAGATTGTGAAACCATATAACACTATGTATAGAGAGTGTGTTATGGGGAAGCAGACTAGAAGTAGTTTTAAAAGAAAATCTTATTCAGCTAAAGGGAAGTTGGATCTGGTACATACAGATCTGTGTGGTCCTACAAGAGAAAGATGGTGAAAGGTACTTTATACTTTTTGTTGATGACTTTTATTAAATGATGTGGGTTACAGATTTAAGAGAGAAGTCCAAGGCATTTGAAAAATTCAAGATATTCAAAGAAATTTTTTATCAAATAGACTGCAGTGTTTACAACATCTACCCAGAAATGAAGGGGCAGTCCAGCATGCAATCTCATGCTCCTTGCTCGTTCCATGATTGTCCTATTCATTCTTTCTGACACACCATTTTCTTGTGGGGTTCCTAGAACTGTCTTCTACCTTTGAATTCCATTGATAGAACAATAATCTTCAAAGGTTGTGCTGCAATACTCACCTCCATTATCAGATCTGAGACACTTCAACTTCTTTCCTATCTCATTCTCAACCAAAGATTTCCATTTCTTAAATGTTTCAAAAACATCAGATTTTTGTTTCAGATAATATACCCATGTTTTCCTAGTTGAATCATCTATGAAAATAACATAATAATGAGAGCCACCAACAGATGATACCTGAGATGGTCCCCATACATCTGAATGCACTAGCTCTAACTTCTCACTCTTCTTTTCTTTCCCAACTCTGAGAAATTTAACTCTTTTCTGTTTACCATAAACAAAGTTTTCACAGAACTCTAAATTGATATTTTTCAGTCCTAGAAACAGATTTTTAGAGTGAAGGATTTTCATCCCTTTCTCACTCATGTGCCCAAGCCTATGGTGCCACATTTTTGAATGTTCCTGCATCATCTATAGTAGCTTTCCCTGCATTAACATTATCAATATCAACTAAGGTAGAATAAGTGTTACCAGTACACAGATATAATGTGCCTATCTTCAAACCTTCAGCTACTACTAATGAACCTTTAGTGACCTTCCAAACAATGTCTATAAACATGACTATGCAGCCTTCACTACCCAGTTGTCTTGCAGAAATTAAATTTCTTCTTAAATTAGGGACATGCCTTACCTCCTGCAGTACCCAGTCATTTCTATTTGGCAACTTGATATTTATTTTCCCTTTCCCAACAATAGACAGGGCTCATCATCACCCAAATATACCTGTCCAAAATCACCTTGAACATACTCTTAAAAATATTTTGTATGGGGTGTAGCATGGAATGAAGCCCCAGAATCAATTACCCAGGAATCATTAACATTATCCAAACATAATATCAAAGCATCTTGTAAAGTATTACTTGCAACATTAGCTTCCTTACTGTTATCTTCATTTTCGTCTCCTTTTTTGTTTTTATGAGACCAACAGTCTTTCTTCAGTTGACCAGGATTTCCACAGTACCAACAATCTTTCTTTCCTTTAGATTGAGAATGTCCTTTATTTGACTTCCCTTGTGACTTGCCATGCAAAGGGCCTTTTCCTCTTTCACTTGTTCTTCCTCTGTTCTCCATGTTTAAAGTGGAACCTGATGAGGTTGAAGTTTCACCTGTGCTTTTCCATCAAATTTCCTCACTTAGGATAACACCAACAACTTCATCAAATTTCAAAGTATTTGAACTAGAGATAGAGTTGCTTACAACCATAACCAAACTATTCCAGCTTTCTTGCAAAGAACATAAAAGTAAGAGAGCCCTAACCTCTTCATCGAATATAATTTTTACAAATGACAATTGACTGGTGATGGTATTAAATTCATTTAAGTGATTCAATACAGATCCTCCCTCACCCATTTTCATATTAAACAAACACTTCATAAGAAATACCTTATTTGAAGCTGAGGGTTTCTCGTATAACTTAGCCAATGTCTCCATCAGCTCTATGGTCATTGTTGCCTTTGATATGTTGAATGTTACAGATGGTGCAAGGCACAATCGAATAGATCCCAATGCCTTCCTATCCAATACCTCCCATTCCTCTATTGACATAGTTCCTTATTTCTTGGTTTTTCCTTCTAATGGCTTCCACAGGTCCTTTTGATATAGATAATCTTCCATCTGTATTTTCCACAACTGAAAATTTTGGCCTTTGAATTTTTCAATCTTGAATTTGGAATCCTCCATTGCTCCCACTCAAATCTATAAGTCCTATCAATCTACAACAACAAACCTCACTCTGATACCAATTGTTAGGGTTTGATAGAACCGGAACAATATAAGAATAAACTGTTATACGTAGAAATAATAGAAGAAAGAAACTAAACACAGATAACACAGAGATTTAACATGGTTCACCCAAAACCTGGGCTATGTCCACCTACACAGCCGTCCAACCTTTCTTATTCTCCAGCAAAAATGTACACAACCTTACAATGCATTATACATCTCAAATGCTTATAACATGCGTTTTAGGGAAACCTCTAAAATTGACTATTTTAGGGTTTTACAATGTTGGTCTTCTTTTTCCCAAAAAAGCAAATCTCTTTCCCGAAAAAGCACCAAAAATTTTTGGCCCTTTGGGCCGGCTTCCGGTTCGGGGCTAGTGCCCCTCACCTCCAGCAACTACTAGACATGTGGCCACAATATCAACACCTACTACATGATCAGTCACCACAATATCAATAGAATTCAGAGATGTAGCATGTATTGTGGATTGCGAGCATGGATTGAGGACCTTGGAGCATATTTGATGTATTATAATTAATGTTTACTTGTTTTAGGTACCTTGTGTCTCTTAGAAAGGGGTTAAATAATTATTTTTATATTGGGAAAGCCTAATTGGCCGACCTAATCAATTATTGTAACAGGGTATATATGAGAGATCTTTTATTTTGGAAAGATGTAGTATGTGATAGTGGGATGATGAGAAGGTAATTGAAAAGATAGAGAAGTGTGGAAGCTACAAAGCTTGTTTGGCTACTGGATGTAGAGAAGAGTTTGTGATTATAGTACTTCATTGGAACTGACCAAGCAAAGACAGTTGCTATCAGATAGTTCATTGGATTGTATATTTCTTATATACACTTGTTTGGATTTTTAATTCTTGAGGGTGGATTTAACCTTCTTTGGGCAGTGTGCCTGGGCAGTGAGCCCACTGTTACTCTTAACTCCTAACAGGGGTTTTCCTTTAACAAGGACTATTTACTGTAATGTTGTAATAAGCTCCTAACAGGGTTAAATATTTTAACATGGATACTATACTCTCAGTACATCATTTGTGGCTGCTAATTCCCACTGGGGTTTTACCTTTAATAGGGTTTCCTCAATAACAAGGATTGTGTTATTGTGTTGGCATTTACTATGTTATCATTTGAATTGAAGTTTTGGTTTATAAAGTTTAATGTTTAATAATCTGTCTCACAATTGATTCACCTCCCTCTTAGTTGTGCTTGTGGAATATTACTTGTAACAGTCACCATATCCTCCACTACTCTAGGAATCTGATACAACTTTTCTAGTTTGTTTCCCATATCTAGCGCACCTATCACCACAACAACAACACCTTCCATAATGTCCTGCACCCATCTAGTAGGTATGTCCAATATGGGTCCACCAGGTCACAATCCCAATAGTCTTGCAATAGGAGTCCCCCAAATAAATCAAGAGGCCCCTCAACAAAAACTTACTAGAAGTATCCCAATAGGTGTTCCTTCCAACTCAGTGATGCAGAGGGTTTGACTATCTAGAGTTATTCCTCACTCCAAGCTAATCCTTGGTCTAACTCAACCATCCAATGGTTTTTCTTGTTGGATCTTCCCTCCAATAGATCTCCAAGACCCTCTCTACCAACTTCTCCTCCAAGGTATAGTTGGTCTTTGGAAGATTCCAAATTTTCTAGGCTTAACTAGTCCAACTAGTTAACCAAAAGCCTATTTTCCTCCACTAGAACTCCACCTAGAATGCCAATCCTCTACCTAGGATCTTCCCACACATTTACCAAGACTCTTAACACACTTCTTGACCCATTCTTGGTCATTCTACACTCATCCCAATACTCCAAGACTCTTTACCAATCCAATTGGTCATTATTTCACTAGGAGGCCTAATTGCTCAATTCCTAGTAGGTCTATTTCCACCGATTTTGGCCAAATGATCCAAAAATCTCCACATGACTCCACAAAAAAACTTTAAAATATTCAAGACATCACCCTACACTATCAGAATCCCAAACCCTGACCTCTGAAAGCACTCGTAACACTAGTTTCTTGCAGGACCTAGATTTCAGCCTATTAATTAGGCCTCTTGACCAGTCAGCATAAATAATTCAAAAAATGATCTCCAATATTTTATTCACCTCCTTCCACCTTCAAATCCTCTTAGGAGAACAACTAGGGCATCTGAAAATGCCACTAAGTCTTTCCCAAAAGGTTATGAGTGCTTACTCAAATTCTCTCTTCTCCCTGTCCTAGCTCACCTGGATTCACTAGTCAGCCATAGGGATTCCTTCTTGGCCTAGGAGATTCATTGAAACAATGAAAAGGAAAAAAAAAATCATATCTACAGACTCTAACCCTACTTCCCCCATGGTTTCAGTCAATTCCATCGATAGCACTATATTGTCTCTGTCAGACCAGTGAACTACAAAAACTTGTAACTTTACACCTATTGAAATTCAAAGCAAACTATCTAATGCATATGAAAGAGAATTGAAATCAATCACTTTCTATGGGACCCGATCTTCTGTGTCAATCCATACACAGCCATACAATAGAAAATAAATAATGCAGAATGCTAGCGAACAGTTACAGTCATCCATACAAAGGTGTTATAAATAAGTGTTGCAATCCAAAATCTCATTAACCATACCAAAACAACAAATCCATGCTCATATACTGAGCATGGGGTAGTTACAATAGTTCTAACTACATTTTTCAAATTCTTGCAAAAGTTGCTCGAGCAACTTTCAAAGTTGCTAGCAACATTTTGTGTTTTGAGCATTTTGACCTTGTTTGTCAACTCGATGATTGATGTTGAATTCTAAGACCCTAAATAGGATATGTAGGGTCCTAAAACACACCTCCAATCCATATTTCACTAAAATAGAAAATTACACTTATTGAAGCCAAAATGACCCAAAACACCTAATGAGCACTAAGGCTCTTACAAGCATGAAGTTAAACTATCATTGCATCCAACCCCTTGGGTATTATTCTAACACACACAAACACCTAAAAAAACCTTTAAAAACACTAAAACATAAAATAGGGAGGTTCCCTACACCATACTCCCCTTGAAAAAATAACTCAAGTCCCTTGAGTTAGGAGGTCTTCAATGGTGACCCCATGTTTCAGAATATCCAGCTCTATCATCCAAGTGGTGTCAGCTTCAGGTAGTCCCTTCCATTTGATGAGGTATTCCTTGTCTTCTTTACCACTTTAGAATCTAGGACACAATCCAATTGCAAGGGCTTTTGTGTAGGTAGATCTTTCACCCAATCATCATCCTCCAAATCTGTAAGTGTAGACTGACCTATGTCTAGTGATGATCCCTTATAAGGGTACAAGTCAAAAACTTTGAAGATGGGTGAAATCCCCAAATCAGGAGGTAACTCCACTTCATAGGCATTCTTTGCATACTTATGAAAAATATTTAGTGGCCCTATCTTCTTCATGAGTAGTTTAGTAGGCTGACCCTTGGGTAGCCTTTCCTTCCTGAGATAGGCTAGTACTAGATCCCCAACCTTGAATTGCAAGTCTCTTCTGGTCTGATCAGCTTTGGATTTTTACTTCTCCACTTGCTTTTGTAAAGTCTTATTGACTTGATCATGCAACTCCTTCATCTGTTCAACAAATGACTCTCCTTGAGCACTCCTCTTTTCCTTCAAATTGAGATCCCTCAGCTCTAATATCCCTCTAGGATTGACCCCATATACTATTTCAAAGGGGATTCTACCAGTACTCCTATTGATGGAGTCATTATATGCAAATTCTTCCTGCCCAATGATGTGATCCCATGACTGTCCATCTTGTTTTTTTCAAACACCTTAACAAGTTCCAAAGTGACCTATTCACTACCTCTATTTGTCCATCTGATTGTGGATGGTAGGCTAGAGAGAAAGACAAGTTTTTTCCAAGCATCTTCCATAGGGTCCTCCAAAAGTGACCCACAAAATTACTATCTTTGTCACTTACAATATTCAGTGGTAATCCATGGATCCTCACAATGTCCCTAAAGAATAGACCTGCAATTTGAGAAGCATCATTTGTTTGCTTGCATGGAATGAAGTGGGCCATTTTTTTAAAATGGTCCACCACCACAAATACATTGTCATTACCCCTAGGTGTCTTTGATAACCCCAAAACAAAGTCCATACTAAGACACTCTCAAGGCCTTTAGGGTATGGATAGGGGTTGGTATAACCCACTATTGCTTCTCTATCCTTTTGCCCTCTGACAAATCTGACATTTTTCTACAAATCTCCTCACATCTGATTGTAACTTAGGCTAATAGTAGTGCCTATTCACTTTCTCCAAAGTCTTATCCACTCCAAAATGACCCCCCAAGCTACCTTGGTGTTTCTCCTTCACAATGTTTTCCCTCATTGAGCATTGAGGAATACACATAAGGTGACCTTTAAACAATAGGCCTTCCTGCAACACAAACTCACTGAAATCCACTTTGAAACCTTGCTGAAACTTCACACATGTTTCATAGGCTTCTCTGAAACCCTTTATCCTCCTTGTAGAGGTCCTTCAAATCATCCATCCCTACACTTTGCAATTGTATCTCTTGTATTGTGAGTACTCTTCTACTAAGAGCATCTGCTACTTTGTTGCTAACCCCCTTCTTGTGCTTTATGACAAATGTATAAGCCTATAATGATTCTACCCACTTCAAGTGCCTCTGATTCAGTTTTTCTTGTCCATTCAAGAAACTTAGAGCATGGTTATCAGTGTAGACCACAAAATCCCTAGGTAATAGGTAGCGTCTCCACTTCTTAAGGGCTTGAACCATAGAATATAACTCCAAATCATAGGTGGATTACTTTTGTTTAGCCTCATTCAACATTTCAGAGAAGAAAGCCACAGGATGTCCTTCTTGACTTAGAACTGCTCCAATAGCCAACTTACTAGCATCACACTCTACCATAAAGAGTTGATTGAAGTTAGGAAACCTAAGATTAGGTAGCTCTGCAATCCTTTTCTTTAGCATTTCAAATCCTTGGTTTGCTACCAGGGTCCATTCAAACTTACATTTGATTCCACATTTTATGGTGTTAAGTATAGGGGCACACACATGACTTAAATTTCTCACAAATTTCCTATAGTAGGATGCCAATCCATGGAAACTCATAACATCCCCTATGGACCTAGGTTTAGGCCATTCCAAAATGGACTTAACTTTATTAGGGTCCATCTTCATACACCCATTAGCAACCGCAAAACCAAGGTAAACTAGTTCAGTTTTGAGAAACTCACAGTTTTCTTGATTGATCATTAACTTCTCTTGATGTAGCTTCCTTAATAACATATCCAAATGATTCATGTGCTCTTCCTTGGACCTGCTAAAGATCAAAATATCATCAAGGTAAACTATTACAAACTTACCAATGAACTTTGCTAGCACTTCATTCATGAGCCTCATGAATGTGCTAGGTGCATTGCTTAGGCCAAAGGGCATTAATAGCCACTCATACAGCCCTTCATTGGTCTTGAAGGCTGTCTTCCACTCATCACCAGGCGTCACTCTTATATGATGATATCCTAATTTCAAATCCACCTTTGAGAAGTAGCAAGATCCTCCTAAATTGTCCATCAAATCTTCTATCCGGGGCATTGGGAACCTATATCTGATTGTGATCTTGTTTATAGACCTAGAGTCTATACACATCCTCCATTTTGTATCCTTCTTAGGTGCAAGTACTATTTGCACAATACATGGGCTTAAACTCTTCCTTATCAACCCCTTATCCAACAAATATTGAATCTGTTTTGCTATTTCTGCATTCTGACTTGGTGTCATCTTATATGCTTCTTTGTTTGGAAAATTTTCTCCAGGAATGATGTCAATCTGATGAATCACATGCCTCATAGGTGGTAATGCACTTGGAAACCCATTGTGTACTATGTCATGATATCTTTCCAATAATGCTTGTATCTCTAGTGGCAAACTGACTTTCTCCTTAGTTTCCTCCTTTGGTTTCACCATTACTACACAATAGATTCCTTTCTCCTTCTTCATGGCTGTTAGAAACTCTTTCCCACTCAATAACATCACACTTGTACCCACATGCTTCTCCTCATTAGGTTGTGGTAAAGGATCCATCTGAAACTTCTTGCCCAACTTGGTGATCACATAACTATTCTTTTCCCCATAATGCATTGCTTTGATATCATACTTCCATGGACTTCCTAGAATTAGATGGCATGCATCCATAGGTAGTATGTCACATAGGAATTTTTCCTTATACTCTCCAATCTCAAACTCCACCAAATTTTGTTCAACCACCACTATTTTTTGACCCTTATTCAACCATGAAACCTTATAGGGTGTGGTATGAGGTATCCTCCTTAGTTTCAATTTGTCCACCATCTCTATGGATACTATGTTCTTAGTGGATCTAGAGTCCACTATCACTTTGAAAATCTTCCCATGAGACCTACAAGTTGTTTTGAACAAGTTTTTCCTTTGGGGTGGCTCTATAGTGCTAGGCACTTTCAACAAAGTTCTCCTTAACATTAAGTTCTCTCCATCCAATACTGGCCCTACCTTGGAGATGAGAGGAGTAACACTTTGTGTGTCATCCTCTTGTACTAATTGATTCCTTCTATCCCCCATTAAAGATGAGGAAGTCTTTTCAGGACACCTACCCATTGTGTGACCCACTTGGTTGTAGTTATAGCATCTTCCAGTGAAGACTGAATTGGATCTTCCTTGGGATTGAAATCTTCCCCTAGGAGGCCCTCTTCCTCTATATCCCCCTCTCTGAAAGGATCTCCTAAACTGATTTCCCCCAGTATTACCCATAGATTGATTATCTTCTTGTCTATTAGGGCTTTGTCCCCTACCAAAGTTACTTCTTCCTCTTTTGAACCCTCTATTATTGCTGCCACCTCTTCCCCTTTGATGGAAATCATTCCTCCTTCTAGCCTTATCCTCTACTCTTAAGGCCAATTTGAAACATTTGTGCATACTATCAGGAGCCATCATGTTGATCTCATCTTGTATCCCTTGCCTTAGCCCATTGAGATACCTTGCCACTTTCTCCATTTCTTCTTCTTGTCTTCTAGCCCTTAGACTCAACTTGTGGAACTCCTTGGTATACACACTCACTGTCATCTCCTTCTGTCTTAAGTTCTACAACTTTTGGTACATTTAGATTTCATAATCAGTAGGCAAGAATTGTGCCCTCAATCTCATTTTCATCCTCTCCCAAGAAATAATATTTTTATTTCCACTACTTACACTATCATCCTGCATCATATTCCACCATACCAATGTAGATCCCTTGATTCTATCCTTAGCATAGCTGACTCTCTTCACCTCTAATAATTATTTGTAATCAAATTGGTTGTCAATGGCTTCAATCCAATCCAACAACTCTTCTCTAGTTAGGATGCCACAGTAATATGGTATGTGTTCCATGCTATCCTTGTTTAAATACTTGAAGGCATCTAAGAACACCTTTTTTTATTTATCCATCTCAGGTTCTTTCCCTTTGTTTGATGACTCTTCTGTCTAAATTTCATCATCTCCATCACTCTCATCTCCCCATTATGTGATCTTCTTTTTACCCTTTGTCTCAGACACACTAGCCTTCTCCAAGAGGCCCTGAATCAATTGCACTATGGCATCCCTAATCATTTCCTTAGGAGGCATGTTTTCTACCTCTTGAATCTCTTCCACTTCACACATACACAACCTTCAATTTAATATGGCTCTGATACCACTTTGATGCAGAGGGTTTGACTATCTAGAGTTCTTCCTCACTCCAAGCTACTCCTTGGTCTAACTCAACCATCCAATGGTTATTCTTGTTGGATCTTCCCTCTAATATGATCTCCAAGACCCTCTCTACCAACTTATCCTCTAAGGTATAGTTGGTCTTTGGAAGATTCCAAAGTTTCTAGGCTTAACTAGTCCAACTAGTTAACCAAAAGCCTAGTTTCCTACACTAGAACTCCACCTAGAATGCCAATCCTCTGCCTAGGATCTTCCCACACATTCACCATGACTCTTAGCACACTTCTTGCCCCATTCTTGGTCATTCTACAATCATCCCAATACTCCAAGACTCTTTACCAATCCAATTGGTTATTATTTCACTAGGAGGCCTAATTGCTCAATTCCTAGTAGGTCTATTTCCACCGATTTTGGAAAAATGCTCCCAAAATCTCCAAATGACTCCACAAAAAAACTTTAAAATATTCAATACATCACCCTACACTATCAGAATCCCAAACCCTAACCTCTAAAAGCACTCATAACACTAGTTTCTTGAAGGCCCTAGATTTCAGCCTATTAATTAGGCCTCTGGACCAGTCAACATAAATAATTCACAAAATGATCTAAAATATTTGATTCACCTCCTTCCACCCTTCAAATCTTCTTAGGAGACCAACTATTGCATCTAAAAATGCCACTAAGTCTTTCCCAAAAGGTTATGAGTGCTTACTCAAATTCTTTCTTCTCCTTGTCCTGGCTCACCTGGATTCACTAGTCAGCCATAGGGATTCCTTCTTGGCCTAGGAGATTCACTGCAACAACAGAAAGGAAAACCAAAATCCTATCTACAGAATCTAACCCTACTTCCTCCATGGTTTCAGTCAATTCCACCAGTGGGATTTTAGGGTAAAGCCATTTCTAACTAGGTAGCACTATATTGTCTCTGTCAGACCAGTGAAGTACAAAAACTTGTAAATTTACACCTACTAAACTTCAAAGAAAAATATCTAATGCATATGAAAGAGAATTGAAATCAGTCCCTTTCCATGGGACCCAATCTTCTCTGCCAATCCATACACAACCGTACAATAGAAAAGAAACAATGCACAATGCTAGTGAACAGTTACAGTCATCCGTACAGAGGTGTCAAAAATAAGTGTTGCGATCCAAAATATCATTAACCATCCCAAAACATCGAATCCATGCTCATATACCAAGCATGGGGTAGTTACAATAGTTCTAACTACATTTTGCAAATTCTTGCAAAAGTTGCTCGAGCAACTTTCAAATTTGCTAGCAACATTTTGTGTTTTGAGTATTTTGACCTTGTTTGTAAACTTGATGATTGATGTTGACTTCTAAGACCCTAAATAGGATATGTAGGGTCCTAAAACACACCTCCAACCCATATTGCACTAACATGGCAACTTACACTATTTGAAGCAAAATGACCCAAAATACCTAATGAGCACTAAGGCTACTACAAGCATGAAGTTAAACTATCATTGCATCCAACCCCTTGGGTATTATTATAAAACACACACAAACACCTTAAACAACCTTAAACAACCTTAAACAACACTAAAAAATAAAATAGGGAGGTGCCCTACACCACTCAGGAATCCCCAATATCAATCAAGGGGCACCTCAACAACAACCTCACATCAATCCCAACTATTCAAGGATTCTAGATTCCTTTGTTTAAACATCATACTGTAACTAGGCCCAACACTTCCAACCCTATAGTACCACCCTAAAAACAACCATCATACATTCCACCATCCCAGTATACTTAGCAGCCTACATCCTAATACACTCAACAATCTCCAGCCCAACATCAATCTTCATACACAACACCATCACAGAAGCAATCCGCATACATAAAACCACCCCAAAAACAACCTACATACACAACACCATCCCAACAGCAACCTTCATACACAACACTACCCCAGAAAAAAACTTCATACATCCCACCACCCCAACAAAAACTTCAGGATTTTCCACCACCCCAGGAAAATCAAAAACCTTTGTACATCCCATCACCTCAACACATTATATAATCTCAATGTTTTCCATAGCCTTTGCATGTCTTGCAACCCCAATATACTCCACAACCTTAGTATGTTCCACCTGATGTTCCTACAACATACATAAACATGGTCTATGGACCCTCATATAACCAGGAACCATCCTAAACTAATAGGACAAAAATTTTTGATCCTACCATGGTGAAATCTACACCGACGCCCATTGAAGCCTTTTCTCAACAATTCCCAAACCTCCACCAATAGGTCATTAACTTGAAAACATGTGCTCCTAAGAGGTCTTACACTATATATCACCTTAGTCCTTATCCATTTGATAGGACAATGCACATGACACCTTTTCCACGCAATTTTGAAATGCCTAAATTTAACAAATACAAGGAAAAGGGTGATCCCCGAGACCATATACGAGAATTTTTCATGTCTTGAATAGAACTGGCATATGATGACACCTACCTGGTGAGACTTTTTTCCATCTAGTCTTAGAGGGCCATCCATGGAGTGGTTTTCCATACTTCCTCCTAGGATATGATCGTGGAATGAACTAGCTGAAAACTTCATATCACACTACTCACACAATATTATCATAGAACTAACATTAATGGATCTCTGCACTACCAAGAAGAAGAATGGTGAGAATGTTTCCTCATTCTTACAATGTTGGAGAAATTTTTCCTCCAAGGAATCTTTCCATGTGCCCATGAAAGAGAAGATCCATATGTTCATTGTAAATTTTCAACTAGACATGATGTGTGAATTAAATTCCAAAGGAATTGAAACCTTTGAAGAGCTAGCTGAGCAAGGGCTAAAGTTAGAAAGATCCCTCACTCTAAAGGGAGCCATCAAGAAAGAGACCAGTAATCAAACACCTTATGAAAATGCAAATGCTAGTCCAAAAACAAAAATGTAACATACGATGTCGTTGTTGATGTCAAAGTAGTACAACCAGTCCTATGCATACAAGCACCCCCAACACTTCTCCAACAATCCCAACTAGTGCACACTGAACAGAGGGTCAATAATAGAAACATGAAAAATTAGGTAGTCAATCAAACATACCCACAAAACACTATAAGAAAGTACATCACTCCACCTCTAGACTTTACACCTCTGGCATAACCTCTTGAGAAATTTCTTGAGAAGTTGATACAATCTCATTCAGTCACTCTTCTTGAAATCAAACATTATGAAGGTATTGAAAAATCAACATGGTGGAATGACAATTCTTATTATGATCATCACAGAACGAAGGGACACAAAATTGCCAATTGCATGCAACTAAAGCATATTGTCTAAGATTTCATTGATCAGGGTGAGATCGAAGTTATCGCAAATTCAATCACCACCAACCAAGATCACAAAATTTTCTCAATGCCACCGATGGATCATGGAAAAGGTAAGGTATCCACATTTGGACATGAAAACAAAGAAAACTTCACTTACCCCAAATTGAATATCGATCTAACCATAAACACCATTAGTTTCCGAGGTTCAGACATCAGTTGAGTTCTTACTACCCAATCTTCTAAAATTAAAATACAAGGAGAGCTGTCAAAAGATGTGGAACCAAATAAGTCATCCAACTCACCATCAATTCAATATAACCTATAAGATCATCTGAAAAAGATCTCCACAAATATTTCCATCTATGAGTTGAAAAAGACCTTCTCTGTTCTGCAAAACATAAATTTTGATGAATTAAAGCCATGGTAGTAAATATGTCCACACAACATCATATTTCCTTCACTAATAAAGATATCACAACCCATAAACCATCTCACAATGATCCTTTGCATCTTGAAGTCTTTTCCCATGTCCATAAAATTAGACAAGTCTTGATAGATGGTGGAGCAGGTCTAAATATATGTAGCCTAAAATTGGTAAAAGCATTGGGCTAATATGATAGTTGTGTATAGGTTACAAAGAAGATCATAATAAGAGCATGTGATGATGAAGAATGACCTTTTAGAGGTGTCATAATCCTCTCTATCAGACTAGGTTCTGCGACACACAACACTGCATTCTAGGTATTGGAACTAGAACTACGTTACAACATGCTCTTCAGACGACTATAGATCCATTCCATGTAGGATGTACCATCTAATTACCATAAATTCTTGAATTTTCCTCATGATGGAGTTGAAATTACTGTTCCTGGTGATAGAGATCATTTTCTTTACTACACAAATCTTAGAGGAGATATTTCCAATCAAGTACCCAACAATCCGGAGACATCGGCTGCCTCCTCGTCTCAAAACATATATTTTGTAGACCTTGAAAATAAAATATGGAACTCACATAAGAGCTCAAAATCCAAGTTTAGGAAAATGAATTATGGGGAATACACCTATGTAGACTTCTTCTATGTAGGAAAGCTACCAATCTCACCCTTTTCTTATGGAAAACCTAGACAACCTCTTAAGAGGAAATAACAACTATCAATTGTCTATCCATCAACATTTTTTGTAACATGGGGTGAAATTCATGAGGAAATCATTGAAGAAAAATTTGTTACAATAACTAAGAGGGGGGGGGGGGGGGGGGGGAANGGGGGGGTGAATCAGTGGCCTCAACAAGTAATCCAATAATTCAACCCAAAACTTTATACCACAAATATAAAGCCTCTAGTTATCTTTAGTCCTACAAGATGTATGCCTTGTGTGAATCTAACATGTATATACTACTTGGTGTTTATACTATTTATCCTTTCCTTAAGCTTTACCGAATAACAATCTATCTTTTCTTAACCTTTACCAAAATATAGTAAATAACTTAGTGTTTGCCGATCAATCCTATTTTAGTAATGTGTAAAGAAAAAAATTAAGGAATTGAACCATATACACATTTGACACATGTATTTTCAATGTGGAAACCCTATTAAGGGAAAAAACCACTTGGGACCAGTAACCCAAAATTTTCACTCTTCTGAAGTGAGCTCGGTGAAGATCCAACCCTGTTAAAGGTTACAAACACACTGTTAAGTGTGACCTTGTTAGAGGATTTAAAACCAATATTTTATCACTTGAACTCACATTCACTATGATGTCAACATGAAAACCTTTTGATAATCCTTGGGATGTATCTCGATATACAAAGGATGGTTAAATCCTACTCTGTTAAGATATTTTCTGAATCAATGGTTAAACTAAAATAGTATATGATCGATTCATAAATACAACTTAATCTTGCATATGTTCAGATCCATTGTAAGCTCATAATACCTCTTCTGATCAATGTTCTCTTCAATTCCTTTGCTCCACTTCTTTATGCTCGGTGAATGTTGTTGCTTCTCTATTTCTCAGTGTCTACAAAATTCTTAGCTTTATTCTTCAACTTGTATGATCATATATGTATGAATAATTCTATCTTCACCAGAATTCTCTTCATCATTCCTCTCTTTTCATAATGAATTACTTGTCTCTTTATATAACATGATTTCACCATTTCTTGTCCTTCTTGTTTTCTTCGTTGATCACTTCTTGATCCGTAAAGCTCACCATGCTTGCTTTAGTTTTATTCCACAAATATCTCCTTGTTTTCTAGAATAAAACATGCTTTAAATATCCTTCTTATCTTTAGCTTTCAACTGATCAATGAAAACAAAGTAGACAATTAGTTAACTCTATAATTAGCTCCTGCTAGCTAAGTTGTTTTTTCGTATCCTAACTTCAATTTTTGTCGGTCAACACTTTAGTTGTGCTCAGTGACTACTGCAGATAGCTCAGGAATTAACTTCAGTTTTGTTTAGTGATAACTGTAGTTATCTCGGTAATGCTTGCTCAGGTATCACTTGCTTGGGTAACATTGTGAACTTCTATTCTTGGGGTTCACTGTCCATCAGGGTTTACTGTCACTTGGTGTACATGATTACCGATGACAAAAAATTTATCTCTTTAGATCTTTAAGTGTTGTGACAATGTGTATGATAAATCATACCATATTAAGTTGACATCAATGAGAATACAATACATTAACTGATTTAATGTCTTGCATTAACTTTCTGCATCTCGGTGATCATCAACTTTTTCATCTTTAAACATTCAATCAGTTATAGCTCATAAATCTCTCCCTTTGGCATTGATTGAAACATACTACATACTACTAATAAAATATAAAATATATCAGTTGTAGTTCATCAATCTCTACTAAACTTATTTTTCTATAACCAATACAAATGTCTAACTGTCGGTAATCTCTTCTAGCTTAGATATGATTATTGCAGATCACTTTCTTCATTCTTTATTCCCTTCACTGGGTAGATGTAGAAACTTGTGATTCTATCTCTCCCTTTGTTGTAGAATCTCTTCTCCCTTTTCTGGATAGATATGCATTGTTAAATTTTCCAATTCTCTCCCTAAGATGTATGTTTCTTTGAATCTTTCTCTGATGTTTTCTCTCCCTTTGACTGTTCCTCTCCTTAATGGATATTTATTTTCTCTTCCTTTGGATGATTATGATATATATTTAATATGGATATAATCTCTCCCTTTGACAACAATGCAAAAAAAAAAATATCACTCTTCTTAATATATTCCTTGAATTTCCTCTCCATTAGCAATTTAGCTCTGTAGTAGCCAACAATTTCTCTGGTATTTGGTGTAGATAAGTACCTTGTTGTGTAATGATATATCTTTGTAGTCCATCTCTTTTCTTTCATCAACATGAATGATCTTTTGATAATGTGTAGGTTGATGCAGCCTCCTCGTCAGCTTAGTGACCAATAGACAAGGGTCAAAACTCTAGTCTCTTTCTTTGGTACTCAAATTTATCTTTTGGAAATGTCTTTGTGAATATGTCTGCTAATTGTTCCTTGGATTGAATGTATTCTAGGATCACCTCTTTATCTTGTACTTGTTCCCTTAAGTAATGATACTTGATAGCAATGTGCTTAGTTTTAGCATGCATGACAGGGTTCTTTGAAATATTTATTGTGCTTGTATTATCACAATAGATAATTACTGGTTCAATAATTTTCATATTCATACCTTCTAGTAATTGTTTGATCCATGCAATGTTAGAGAAATTTTCATCAACCACATATTTTGCTTCTGCAGTAGATTGAGAGATGCATCCTTACTTCTTACTTATCCATGTAACAAATTTGTCACCCATAAAGAATGCTCCTCTTGTTGTGCTCTTTCTATCAGCTAATTTTCCAGCCCAATCAACATCTATATAGACTTGAAGCTCAAATTTTCCTTCTCTTTTATACCATATACCATAGTCTTCAGTATTCTTTAGATATCTCAGAATTCTTTTGACAATATTCATGTGTGATTCCTTGGGATTAGTAGAGAATCTTACAACTATTCCAACTACATGTGCTATATTTGGTATAATATGTACAATGTACATGAGTTTTCCAATCATAGATCTATATAGGGTCTGATTTACCTCGATTGACTTGTCTTAATTTTTCAATTTGCATCCGGTTTCCATCGGTGTTCTAACTAGTTTGGAAACCTCCATTTTGAATATCTTCAAAACTTCCTTGATGTATTTGGATTGTGTGATGTATATGCCTGCATCCTGTTGAAGAATCTTTAGACCAAGAAAAAATTTGATCTCTCCAAACATTGACATCTCAAACTCTTTTCTCATTTCATCAACAAATGATTTGCATAACATATCATTACATCCAAATATGATATCATCAACAAATATTTTAGCAACCAAAATGTTATTATCAGTATCTTCTTTTAAATACAGATTACTATTATCACTTGTTCTTACAAATCCAATACTTATGAGATAAGAGTGAAGTCTTTCATACCATGCTCTTGGTGCTTGTTTTAATCCATACAGGGCTTTGTGTAGTCTACAAACTATGTTTATCTTGTTAGGATCAACAAAACCTTCTAGTTGTTCACTGTATACCTCTTCTTCTAGTATTCCAGTTAGGAATGTGGATTTGACATCCATTTGGTATACTTTGAATCCATTGAATGCGGCATAAGAAAGTAGAATTCTTACTCCTTCTATTCTAGCAACAAGTGCAAAGGTTTCTCCATAGTCAATACCTTCTTCTTGTGCATACCCTTTGCATACTAATCTTTCTTTGTTCCTTGTGACTTCTCCATTCTCATTTAGCTTGTTTCTGAATGTCCATTTGGTACCAATGACATTCTTGTCATCCGGTCTAGGTACTAATGTCCATGTTCTATTCCTCTCAATATGCTCTATCTCTTCATTCATAGCACTGATCCATTCTTTATTTTCAAGTGCAGTATTGACAGATTTAGGCTCAAAATCCCAAATTAAACATCTAGTGTTTAGTGACTTACTTCTTGTTCTCATTCCATCCTTTTTGTCTCCTATGATCTGGTTCTATGGATGGTGTCTTTTGACATTCTTGGAAAGTACTGGTTCAACTCTTTGTTCATCATTCTAATCATCATCTTGACCTTCATTTTGATCGTCATCGCTCGGTACATCATTGTGAGCAATTTCATTATTTTCGGTGTTTGCAGCCTGATGCTCAGGTGCATTGTTCTATTAGGTGTAATGACTAAGGAACAATATTTACTAAGAATTGTTGTAGTCTTCCAGTTTCTTTCTGCTTTCCTCATCATTTTCTCAGTAAATTCATCCACTTTGACATTTGCACTTTCAATGATTTTGTTAGAGGATTTGTTAAGACATTTATAAGCCTTGCTTTTTGTAGAATAAGCTAGAAAATATTCCTTCTTCACCGTTGGATTCAATATTTCCATTTCTATCATCTTTCAAAATATAACATTGAATTCCAAAAATTTAAAGTAACTTACATTATGTGTGTATCCATACCATAGCTCATAAGGTGTCTTATTGGCATCTTTCTTCAATTGAAATCTATTTAATGTGTAGACAATAGTACTGATGGCTTCTCTCCAAAATGTTTGTGTGGTACCTTTCTCAATCATCAGTGTTTTGACATAATCAACAATTGATTTGTTCCTTCTCTCAGAAATCTTATTTTGTTGTGGTGTTCTTGGTGTAGAAAAATGTCTTTTAATTCCATTCTCATTACAAAAGTTAGTGAATTCATCATAAATAAATTCTCCTCCTCTATCTGATCTTAGACATTTTAGTTCCTTTCCAAATTTTTTTTCCACTATATCTTTATACCATTTAAACATCTTGAATGCTTCTGATTTCTCTTTTAAGAACATAACAATCATCATTCTAGAATAATCATCAACAAAGAGAATGAAGCATCTATCACCATAGTAGCTCTTTGTTCTCATTGGTCCACATAAGTCAGTATGGACTAATTCTATAATAGCATTAGATGTGTAGGTTTTTCTCTTGAAACCAGACTTTGCCATTTTACCTTTTTGACAATTCTTACAAATGACATGGTTAGGCTTTGACATTCTTAGTAAGCCTCTTACTTTCCTTTTATTTCTAATACTAACCATGTTGTCAAAGTTCACATGACATAACCTTTTATGCCATAACCATATGTCTTCATTTCTAGCCATTAAACAAGTGGTATTAATATCATCAAGATAGAATAGGTTACCTTTTGTCTATTCACTACTTTTGATCAACCTTCTTGATTCATTAAAGATCTTTGCCTTTTTGTTCTCAAATGCAACTCGGTGTCCTGTGTTATTTAGCTATGAAATACTCAATAGATTATAGTTAAGTCCTTTCACCCAATATGAATTTTCACATCTAATTAGACTATTCAACATTATGGTTCCTTTACCTTCAACTGGACAAGGTGAGTCAATACCCATTCTTACTGATCCACCAATATAATATTCAAAAGTTTAAAATTTTTCTTTATCTCCAGTCATCTGGTGAGTAAAGCCACTATCACTAATCTAGACATCATTTTTACTAACCTTAGATATGATTATAGTCTTAATATACCTTTCTTCTTTCTCTGAATCATCTTTCATAACAAAAAATACCACCTCAATATCTTCATCAGACTTGGTGTCAGTATTTTCAGCTTTTTTCTCAGCCAGGTAACAAGCGTTCTTTCCTTTGTCCTTGTAGTCTCAATTATCTCTTCTGTTAGATTGTCGGTTTCTTCGGTAATCTTGACCATCACCTCTATCAAAATTATTTTCATAGGATTTGTCATTGCTTCTGTCATATTTTCTTTTGTTAGGATATCTAGCAACAAAGTGTCCAATCTCTTTACAATTAAAACATACCAATGGTAATTTACCTTTGTATCTGCCTTTGCCTCTCTGCAATTCTCTAGCTGTTAGTGCTTCAATCTCATCAATTTCTTGGTCATCACTATCACTATCATTTTTCATAGTGTGTTTATGATTTGATTTACTTATTTTCAAAGAAGATTTGAATGCATACTCAATAGTTGGTAAGACACTGTTGTCAAAGTTATTCATCTCAAATGAAATAAGTCTACCAATCAAACTATCTAGAGTAACATTGTTATTTTCTACTAATCTCATTTCTTGTATATAAGATACTCTAATAGCATAAACAGGTAGTAAGGTTCTAAGAATTCTACTTACCATTGTTTCTTCTTCAATTACACCTCCTACTCATCAGATAGCATTAACAACCTCTTTGATTATGCTACTTTACTGAGTGATGTTTTCTCTTTCCTTCATTATTAGGTCATAAATTTTTCCTCTTAGGATTTCTTCCTTAGCTCTCAGCACATTCTTATCTCCTCCATGTACTAGCTTGAGTTTGTCCCACATTTTCTTTGTAGTGGTCCATGATTTGACATCTTCAAATTCAGCATCGAAGAGTGAGGAAGCAAGTTATATCATCATAGAATTGTGTTCATGATTTTCTCTCAATTGATCAACTGTCACAGGTCAAATAGGTAACACAAATTCATCATCTAAGTATTGAGTGACATCATTTCCAACACCTGATAGGTGGAGTCTTATCCTGCTTTGCCATGATGCAAATTTGTCCTTGTTCAACTTAGGCACATCCCTTTTTCTCATCTTGTGATCTTTATCTTGAGTCTTTAAACTCCCTTTCTAAGCACACAAGCTCTGATACCAATTGTTAGAATAAATAAGAGGGGGATGAATTAGTGGCCTCAAAAATTAATCCAATAATTCAATCTAAACATTTATACCACAAATATAAAACCTCTAGTTATCTTCAATCCTACAAGATGTATGCCTTGTGTGAATCTAACATGTATATATTGCTCGGTGTTTATACTATTTATCCTTTCCTTAAGCTTTACTGAATAGCAGTCTATCTTTTCTTAACGTTTACTAAAATACAATAAATAAATTAGTGTTTACCGATCAATCCTTTATTAGTATGTGTAAACCAAAACATTAAAGCAATGACCCATATACACATTTGACACATGGATTTTTAACGTGGAAACCTTGTTAAGGGAAAAATCACTTGGGACCGGTAACCCAAAATTTTCACTCTTCTAAAGTGATCTCGGTGAAGAGCCAACCCTGTTAAAGGTTAAAAACACACTGTTAAGTGTGACCTTGTTAGAGGATTTAAAACTAATAGTTTATCACTTGACCTCGCATTCACTATGTTGTCAACATGAAAACCTTTTGATACTCCTTGGGATGTATCTCAATATATAAAGGATGGTTAAATCCTACTCTATTAAGAGATTTTCTGAATCAATGGTTAAACTAAAATAGTATATGATCTGTTCATAATTATAACTTAATCTTACAGATGTTCAGATCTATTGTAAGCTCATAATACCTCTTCTGATCAATGTTCTTTTCAATTCCTTTGCTGCACTTCTTTCTACTCGGTGAATGCTTTTGCTTCTCTGTTGCTTCGTGTCTGTAGAATTTTTAGCTTTTTTCTTTAGCTTGTATGATCAGATCTATATGAAGACTTCTATCTTCACCATAATTCTCTTCATCATTCCTCACTTTTCATAATGGATTACTTGTCTCTTTATATAGACATGATTTCACCATTTCTTGTCCTTCTTGCTTTCTCGTTGATCACTTCTTGATCTGTAAAGCTCACCATGATTTCTTTAGTTTTATTTTACAAATCTCTCATTGTTTTTTGGAATAAAACATGCTTTAAATATCCTTCTTATCTTTAGCTTTCAAATGATTGATGAAAACAAAGTAAACAATCAGTTAAATCTATAATTAGCTCCTGCCAGCTAAGTTATTTTGTCATATCCTAACTTTAGTTCTTGTCGGTCAACACTTCAGTTGTGCTCAGTGGCTAGTACAGATAGCTCAGGCATCAAATTTAGTTAGCTTGGTAATTATTTCTCGGGTAACACTGTGAACTTTTGTGCTCGAGGTTCACTGTCCGTTGGGGTTTATTGTCACTCGGTGTACATGATTACTGACTGCAAATTTTTTTTCTCTTTAGATCTTTAAGTGTTGTGACAACATGAGTATGAGAAATCATACCACATTAATTTCATATCAATGAAACTACAATACATTAACCAATTTAATGTCTTGCATTAACTTTCTGCATCTCGGTGATCATCAACTTTTTCATCTTCAAACATTCAATCAGTTATAGTTCATCAAACTTATCCTCCTGGTTGTATATAGATGAAGATCCCCTGAGTTCAAAATTACAGTATATGAATATGGTAAGGGGTACACTATTTTCTAGAAACAAGGCTATAATGGACATTCTAGATTAGGAAAGAATGAAAAAGGAATTGTAGAACCCATTGAACCAACCCAAAATCCAAAGCATCACGACTTAGGTTATAGACCACCGATAGAAGGAATTACGAATACCTCGCTTCCCTCTGATATTAATGCTTGTGTTTATAACAAAGTTGAGACATTTGAGGAACCCTATTTAGACATAGACTTGAATGAATAAGAATGGAATTCACCCAACACTATGAACACCTTACATCTCAACACTGTCATTTCTTGACTCTCTTTACAAGATAGACCCACAAACCGTCAATCTTGGATTGATGAATTTTGGAACCAATTTGAACCTTCATCCTCATTCTCTTCAAAAACCTATCAATTAGTAAGTGATTAATATATAAATACTTTGACCAAAATCCCAATTTCATCCTTCCAAACCAAGGATAGCATAGATTTGGTTTACCCTAACCTTATTGATTGGGAACAACAAAATCCACTGACCATAGACATTTTGTAGAATGATGAAGCTATTTCTGAATTCTTTTGACTAGGAGAAGGAATACCTATGGATGACCACATGGCAGGTTTTAGAATTCAATTAGACATCACAACATACTTTGGGGAGTATATCAATCCTCTAGTCATAAAATTGAAAGAGAAAATATAAGGCTATTAGATGAAAATTGAAAGACACCTTGTAGCTCCAAAATATTAAAAATAAAAGACATATCCAAGGGTAAAAATATCACTGGGGTGCCCGAGAATGGAGAGATTGATATACTTCCCCTTATATAAGAACATTCACTATTACTGGTAGAGAATACAACAATAATCAACATTGACACTGAACAAACACAATGACTAATCCATTTGGCAAATTCATTAACACCAAAAGAAAGATAATAGTTCATTCAATTCTTTAATGATATACAAATCAACTTTTCTTTGTCATAATCTGATATGCCTATAATTAGTGCTCTATCATCTGCCACTAAAAATAGGGAAAAATTCATGCAAACAAAATCTCTGTAAAATGCATCCTAAAATTGCACTATTGGCCGAGGAAGAATTGAAGAAGCTACTAGATGTAGACTTTGTAAGGCCTATTGATTATGCCAATTGAATATCTAATCTGGTACCTATATCTAAATCTTGTGGGGCCATAATAAATCTCACTGACTTCAAAGACCTAAATTTGGCTTGTCTAAAAGATGGATTCCCCTTGTCAAACATATACATGATTATTGATCTCACTTCAGGGTATAAGATGTTGTCACTAATGGATGGTTTCTCTAGACATAATCATATCATGATCACACCAGAAGATGAACATAAAATGGTTTTCAGTTGTTCCTGGGTTACTGGTGTGTGTCATGCCCTTTGGTCTAAAAAATGCAACTGCTACATATCAAAGATAAATGATGACTATCTATCATGACATGATGCATATCAAAATGGAAGAACATGTTGATGACATATTGGAAAAATCC
Organism: Thuja plicata; assembly: GCA_018584345.1. NCBI lineage: Eukaryota > Viridiplantae > Streptophyta > Pinopsida > Cupressales > Cupressaceae > Thuja > Thuja plicata. Next base: position 882,790 of record MU226193.1, read on the forward strand.
CTAGAAATGAATCTACATCTATTAGTATTAGGTCCATTCTTTGAAAAACTTCAAGAATACAAGGTATGGTTGAACCCAAAGAAGGGTGTCTTTGGGGTAACATCAAGAAATTTTTTGGGTTTCATTATCTTGAATAGAAGAATAGAGATTGATCCTGAAAAGGTTCAAGAAATTATCAATATGCCTCCACAAAAAAGTTAGAAAAACTTGAGAAGTTTACAAGGCAGGCTATAATCAGTGAGATGATTCATATCACAACTAGCTGACACATGACATCTGTTCAAATACTTGCTACATAAATATATCAATTTTATATGGACAGACAATTGCCCAAGTGCTTTTCAAATCTTAAAGGATTATCTTCTCTTAGTATCGGTCTTAATGGAACCCATTCCAGATCATCCCCTAATATTATACATATCACCTACAAAGAACTTACTGGGGGCATTATTAGCACAAAATGATTAAAAAGGAAAAGAAAGAGCCACCTAATATATCAATAGAACACATGTGGACTATAAACTAAAGTATACAAAAATTGAAAGAGCATGTTTGGTTGTGGTTTTTGATTCCAAAAAGATCATACATTACAAGTTGAGTTACAAGAAAATTCTAATAGAAAAGATTGATCCATTGAAATATCCCTTGAGTAAAGCTATATTAATAGGATGACTTGCTAAATAGGTCATGATTCTCAGTGATTTGACATTGATTACATGGATAGAAAAGAAATCAAAGGAAAAGCCATCTCCGACCAACTAGCAGATGCACCATTAACTTCTAGTCATCTGATGTTGATATAATTTACAAATGAAATCATATTTTCCCTTGAGGAAGAAAAAAAGAGGAAATTATACTTTGACGAATCTCACACACAAAGGAATCAAGCATTGGCATAGTATTTATGACTCTCCAAGGAGACTCCAATCCAAGATCATACATGTTGAGATTTGACTACACCAACAACATAGAAGAATATGAATAACTGGTCAAAAGTCTCAAGATAACTATACAGTGGAAGATCCAACAACTACATGTGTTCTGGGACTCTCAATTGATCATCAACCAAATCAATGGTATCTATGACACAAAGGATAAAAAACATAATTCCTTAAATGGCCCTAGCGGAAGATATGAAACAACATTTTGAAATGATATCATTTGAGTAGATCCCAAGAATCAATAACAAAGAATCATATTCTATGGCTACTATTACATCTTTTCTTGATATGCCACGAGATGCAACACATTGTGAATTCATGGTCAAGAAGCTTACGACCCCTACCTTTGACGTGTTGAATTATGAGGTTGTGTGTGAAATTGTTGGTCCCAATTATCCTTGGTACCATGATGTATATGCCTACCTAAATAACTAAATAATCCTCAATGACTTATTCTGAAACCAAAAGAATTCCTTGATAAGGCAAGCATCCCGGTACACTACCATAGCTAATAAAATTTATCGAAGTAGTCTAGGTGGAACACTCCTCATATGTCTCAACTCAAAAAAATCACAAACAATGATATTAGAAGTACATGAGGGCATTTGAAGTGCTCATTCTAGTGGGTTGGTCTTGTAACACCCCAAAATTGGCATCTTGCAACTCTAACCAATTTTGTTGCATTTGTCGTTCTTCTGAATCATCAAAGTCCTATTGTACTAGGCAAATTCTGAGTTTTCACTGACTCTACTCGACCTGAGTGTCAAATACAGAAAATCCTTAATCTGTATCAATCATACATCACATTTAATTCCTAAAAACCTATTTGGCTAAACAAACCCTATGATCGAATTAATTTACTTGATACACTTCCTAGTCACTTTCAGGAAAGATCATCTGTCCTCATTGAACCGACTCAGTCTATCAACTTGGGTACAGAGGAGGAACCACAGATTATTCATTTGGCACAGTCCTTATCAGCAGC
>MU226193.1:885057-909420 GCA_018584345.1 Thuja plicata
CAATTTCTAGATTAACTTGCATTGAAATCATGTAGAATTCATGTTTAGTTTATCACTCATATTTCAATTTCTAGCATAATCTTTGCATTTTGCATATCATTCATCATGGTTAAAAATCCTTCGTTCTTAGATGGTCCATAGTTGTGAGGCCCTCATTCTGAGAGCAAGCTTTAAAACTCCATCTAGATAGAAGGCAACAGGTCGAATCATGGAGACAGGCAGGCTGAATAACTCATGTTCAGTTTTGTTTGTTCTTAATGAAGAATGACTATGTTGAAGTGTGTGGTTGATTTAGAAGGCCAAAATTAACACATACAGGTCTTAGCCAAGAAGCTTTTAGGAATCAGGTGTTATTGGCCTACAATGCAAATAGATGATTGCCTATTTGTGCAGAAGTGTAGAAAGTGTAAAATACATGGGAACCTCATCCACACACCTTCTCAAGAGTTTTAGCCATTAAAATCACCGTGGCCCTTTTTGCAATGGGGGTTCAACCTATTTGGAAAGATTCATCTCTTATCCTATGATGGTCATAAGTACATTATCACCACCACTAAGTATTTCAAAAAATGGGTTAAAAAAATTCCAATCACCTACACCACTAGAAAAATATTTCCAAGTTTATTTTGAACTATATAATTAATAGTCAGTACGGTGTTCCACAGACCATTATTATAGATCATGGTTCCCCCTTCAAGAACAAACAAGTAGATGATATTTGCAAAAATTCCAAATCCACCATAGCCATTCTTCACTCTACTTTTCCCAAGGTAAAGACCAGGCTGAGGCTACAAATAAAATAATTATAAAGATCTTGGAAAAGACATTCAATGAAGTTGGTTGGGAATGACACCTCCGAATCAACCCCACCTTATGGGCATGTCACACTAGTTTACATATTCCCAGAGGAGCCATTCTATATTCACTAGTATATGGTACCAAATCTATCTTTCCAATAGAGGTTGAGCTCCTATCAATGTGTGTATCCATCTAGCACATCATTTTAGATAAGGATTATAGAGTATCCTGACTACATGAGCTAGAGTTGATCTATGAAAAGAGACAAAAATCACTAACACATTGGCAGGCATATCAGAAATATCTCAGGAGAAGCTAAAACAAAAAGGTCATTCCCAGAGATTTTGAAGTTGGCGACCTGGTACTAGTGGAAAATCAGAAAAACAGACAGAAAGAGAAAAACCAAGAAAGTTTGAACCAAACTCATTGGGTCCTTACATCATCACAGTAGTCTACGGGTCTATATAATATTAGATATCTAATGACATGTAACTGATTGAATGTTTGAAGATGTTAAGTTGATCACCAAAATGCAGAAGGATAATGCAAGACATTAAATTAGTTAATGGATTGTATTGTCATTAATGTCAACTTGATATAATCTAATTGGTTATAATGAAAGTGTCAAATACTTCAGAGAATCAGAGAGAAAAACATTATGCTTTAAATAATGTAATAAAAGACAAGCATTCACCATGTAACTTCAAACACCGACGGCTAGTGAAACCTGATGGACAAAGATCACCAAAATTCAAGTTAGAGTGATGCCCGAGCAAGAACACCGATGAGCATGACCGACGAGAAAAACCAAAAGCATACCCAATGGCCAAAATCATAGTGTAAACCGATGGAGAAGTCCGAGGAGAACTGGAGTGTTGATTGAAGCTATCAAGGAGTTAAAACATAGAAATTAACTTGAGTTTAGAAACAACAAAATATCTAGCTGGCAGAGCTAAATATGGACTTAACTGGTAGTTATCGTTGTTTTTATCGAAAAGATAAAGCCAAAGATAAGTAAAGGATTTAAAGTTGTTTTGTCCAGTTGGAAAGAAGATCTCTACGAAATAAAATAGGAATTTTTCTTTAAATCAAATTGGCTAAGATTGCGGATCACACCAAGATCAAGAAAATCAAGAACCTAACAATGATGATATCATGTCTATAAAGAGATAGTTTAATTCATTATGAAAAAAGGGGATTGAATGAAAAAGAGGATATTGAAGAGAAACTGATGAAGATCAACTTCATACATTCTTGATCAATCAAGCTGAGGAAAGAGATAAACATTTCTGCGGACATCGAGTAACAGAGAATAGCATCAGCAAGAAGAACTAAAGTGGAGCAAAGGTATTGAAAGAGATATATTGATCAGAATAGTTTTATGAGCTTACAATAGATCTGAAAATCTACAAGTATAAGTTGTATATGTGAACAGATCATACTATTTTAGTTTAACCATTGATTCAAAAAGTCTCTTAACCAAGTAGGATTTAAAGATCCTTTCTATATTGAGATACATCCTAAGGAGTATCAAAAAGTTTGATCATGAAGATAGCATGAAATGTCAGATACCATTTGACAAAAAAAAAGAGTTTAGACAAGGAAGGTAACATAGAAATGCCTGATATCAAGTGACAAACTAATATTTTAAATCCTCTAACAAGGTCACACCTAACAGTGTGTTTGTAACCTTTAACAGGGTTGGCTCTTCACTGAGCTCAGTTCAGAAGAGTGAAAATTTTGGGTTACCAGTCCCAAGTGGTTTTTTTTCCCTTAACAGGATTTCCATGTTAAAAATCCATGTCTCAATATGTTTATGAGTCATTACTTTAGTGTTTTGCATTACACATAGCTAATCTAGATTGATCGGTATACTCTAATTAATTTATTTTTTTCAGCAAATTAACAGATTGCTATTCGGTAAACATACAAAATAAGGTTTAACAAAGCATTCTGAGCAGTAGTAATTTGATAAGTATATTTGACGACATTCATCTTATAGGACTGAAGATAACTAGAGGCTTAATATTGTGGTACTAAGTTTTTGGGTTGATTATTGGAAGACTTTTGAGGCCATTGATTCACCCCCCTCTCAGTTATTACTAACAATTGGTATCAGAGCTTGTGTGCTTAGAAAGGGAGTTTAACAGCTCAAGAAAAAGATCACAAGATGAACAGACAAGATGTGCCCAAGTTGAATACAGACAACTTTTCATCATGGAAAAGCAGAATAAATCTCCACCTATCAGGTATTGGAAATGATGTTACTCAATAACCTTGATACTGAATATTTGTTGCCTACAAGACCTCACACTCTTGATAAATTAAGAGTAAAGCATGAACATAATTGCATGATGATAGAAATTTCCTCATCAATCTCTGATGCTGAGTTTGAAGATGTCAAAACCTGCACCTCTACAAAGCAAATGTGGGATAAGTTGAAGCTGGTACATGGAGGAGATGCCAACATACTAAGAGCCAAGGAAGAAATCCTAAGAGGGAGGTTTGATGACCTAAGGATGAAGGAAGGAGAAAATATCACACAGTATAGTTGTAGAATTAAAGAGGTAGTCAATGCCATCCAAGGAGTTAGAGGTGTACTTGAAGAGGAGATAGTGGTAATTAAAATCTTAAGAACCTTACTGCCTGTATATGCTATTAGAGTTTCTTCTATATATTCAAGAAATGAGAGTAGTTGCAAATAATACAGTTACTTTAGATAGTTTGATTGATAGAATGATTTCATTTGAGATGAATAAATTTGATAATTGTGTCTTACCATCTATAGAATCTGCATTCAAATCTTCTTTAAAGATAAGTAATTCAAGTCATGGACATGCTATTAGAAATGATAGTTAAAGTGATAATAATGATCAAGGACTTGATGAGATTGAAGCACTAATGACAAGAAGAATGCAGAGAGGCAAAGGTAGATACAAAGGTAAATTACCACTTGTATGTTTCAATTGTAAAGAGGTTGGACACTTTACTGCAAGGTGTCCAAATAGAAGAAAATATGATAGAGGTAATGACAGATCATATGAGAAGAAGTTTGAAATAGGTGATAACAAAGATTACTAAAGCAACTGACAATCTGACAAAAGAGATACCCTAGACTACAAGGACAAAGGGAAGAAAGCTTGTTACCTACCTCAGAATAGAGTTGATGACAGTGACATCAAATTAGAAGAAGACATTGAGATGGTATTTGTAGCCATGAAGGATGATTCACACGAAGAAGAAGAAAGGTATGTAGAAACTGCACTCATATCTAAAGTTAGTAAGAATGATGTCTGGATCATAGATAGTGGCTGCACTCACCATATGACGAGTGATAAACAAAAGTTTGAGAATTTTGAATACTACAATGGTGGTTCAGTAAGAATGGGAAATGATACACCTTGTCCAATTGAAGGTAAAGGAACTATAATGTTGAATAACCTGATCAAATGTGAAAATGCTTACTGGGTAAAAGGACTAAATTATAATCTGTTAAGTATTTCACAACTGAATAATATAGGTCACTGAGTGGCATTTGAAAATAAGAAGGCAAAGATCTTCAATGAATCAGGAAGGTTTATTGGAACCGGTGAGCAAACAAAAGGTAACCTTTTCTATCTTGATGACACTAACACCACTTGTTTAATGGCTAGAAACAAAGACAAATGGTTGTGTCATGTGAATTTTGACAACATGATAAAGATAAGCAAAAAAAAGAATTTCAGAGGCTATGGTAGAAAAACAAAGTGAAAATAAATTGAAATGCTTAAGGTCAGATAGAAGAGGGTAATTTACTTCAGATGAATTCACTAAATATTGCAATGAGCATGGAATTAAAAGACAAGTTTTTGCACCGAGAACACCATAGCAAAAAGGAATTGCTGAAAGGAGAAACAAATCAATTGTTGACTATGCAAGAACATTGATGATTGAGAAGAGCATCACTCCAAATTTATGGAGGGAAGTTGTTAGTACTGTTGTCTACACATTAAATAGAGTACAATTGAAGAAGGACACATAGAAGACACCCTATGAGCTTTGGTATGGTCATACACCCAATGTAAGTTACTTCAGAATCTTTGGTAGTCAATGTTATATTTTGAAGGATGATAGAAATGGAAAAATTGACTCCAAAAGTGAAGAAGGTATCTTTCTAGGGTACTCAACCAAAAAAAAGGCTTATAAATGTCTTAACATGTCATCTAACAAGATCATTGAAAGTGCAAATGTGAAAATAGATGAATTTGTAGAAAAGAATGATAAGGAAAGCATAAAAGAACCAAAGGAATACAACAGGTTTGTTTATATAGAACCTAAAACTCTACCTGAGAAACAATGTATCACTCCCAAGAAACATAATATTGCACTTGAGTATCAGGCTGCAATAACCAAAGATCAGAAAAATCCTCAAGATGATGTTCCGAACAATGGAGATCAGAATGAAGGTCAAGAATATGATCAGAATGATGAACAACGGGCTGAAATGAAACTTTCCAAGTATGTCAGAAGACATCATCCACATAATTAAATCATAGGAGACAAGAAGGATGGAATGAGAACAAGAAGTAAGTCACTAAATACTAGATGTTTACGTTGTGATTTTGAGCCTAAATTTGTTAACAATGCACTTGAGAATGAAGAATGGGCCAGTGCTATGAATGAAGAAATAGGATAGATTAAGAAGAAAAGCACATGGACACTAGTACTGAGACCAGATGACAAAAATGTCATCGGTACCAAATGGATATTCAGAAACAAGCTGAATGAGAATGAAGAAGTCACAAGAAACAAATCAAGGTTAGTATGCAAGGGATATGCGCAAGAAGAAGGTATTGTTTATGGAGAAACCTTTGCACCTGTTTCTAGAGTAGAAGGAGTTAGAATCTTACTTGCTTATGCTGCATTCAAAGGATTCAAGGTATACCAAATGGATGTCTAATCTGCATTCCTAAATGGAATACTAGAAGAAGAGGTATACATTGAACAACCAGAAGGGTTTGTTGATATAGACAAGAGAAACATGGTATGTAGACTACATAAATCCTTGTATGGATTGAAACAAGCACCTAGAGCCTAGTATGAAAGACTTCACTCCTATCTCATTAGCATAAAATTTGTTAGAACAAGTGAAAATAGCAATCTATACTTAAAATAAGATACTGATGGTAATATTTTGATTGCTAAAATTTTTGTTGATGTAATCATTTTTGTGGCAAATGAATTGTTATGCAAATCCTTTGCTAATGAAATGAACAAGAAATTTGAAATGTCTATGTTTGGGGAGATCAAATTCTTTCTTGGTCTACAAATTATTCAACAAGATGCAGGCATATATATCACTCACTCAAAATACATCAAGGAAGTACTAAAGATATTCAAGATGGAAGATTCCAAACCAGTTGGAACACCTATGGCTACCAGATGTAAGCTGACAAAAGAAGAAAAATCAAATGAGGTAAATCAAACCTTGTATCGATCAATGATTGGAAAACTAATTTATGTTGTTCATACTAGACCAGATATAGCACATGCAGTTGGAATAGTTGCAAGATTCTCTTCTAATCCGAACAAAACACATATGACTATTGTTAAGAGAATTTTGAGATATCTGAAGAACAATGAGGACTATGGATTATGGTATAAAAGAGAAGGAAAATTTGAGCTACAAGTCTTTACAGATGTGTATTAGGCTGGAATAATTGATGACCAAAAGAGCACAACTGGAGGAGCATTCTTCATGGATGATAGACTTGTCACATGGATCAACACGAAGCAAGGATGCATATCTCAGTCTACTGCAGAAGCAGAGTATGTGGCTACTGCTGCAAATTGCTCCAATATTGCATGGATCAAACAGTTGTTGGAAGGTATGAATATGAAGATTCTTGAACCAGTAATTATCTACTGTGATAATACTAGTGCAATTAACATTTCTAAGAATCCAGTCATGCATGCTAAGACTAAGCATATTGCTATCAATTTCACTATCTATGAGAACAAGTGCAAGAAAATGAGGTGATATTAGAATATGTTCAATGAAAGGAACAATTAGCTGATATATTCACCAAGCCATTACCGAAAGATACATTTGAGTACTTGAGATGAAAACTAGGGGTCTTACCCTTGTCTATCAATCAGTAAGATGACTAGGAGGATTGCATCAGCCTACATATAATCTGAAGATCATTTTTGTTGATGCAAACACCAAGATGAACAACAAGATATACATCTGTACACAATAAGGTACAAATCAACACAGACACAAGAGACATTGTATTGCTGATGGATAGGGAAATTCAAGGAATATATTATATAAAGGGATGGAACATGGCATAGATGGTTTTTGTTTGGTATTGTTGTCAAAAGGAGAGATTATTTCATTATCATAATAGAGTGATTATCTCATTGATTAGAAAAGATTATATCGTTATCCATGAAGAGAAGTTCCTGAGAATCAAAAGAAAGAGTTAATCAATATTCAAAGGGAGAGAGATTGATTACATATGAAATATCCATCTAAGAGAGAGAAGTAACAAAGGGAGAGAGTACATAAAAAGAGAGAGATTGTTGTCAAAGACAAGTAACAAAGGGAGAGAGAGTACATACAAAGAGAGAGATTGTTGTCAAAGGAAAAAGGGATTATCAAGAAGAGGAACAGTCAAGGCAGAGCACATATCAAAATAGAGACATTAGATGCTACATTTATCCAGTGAAGGGATTGAAGATTGAAGATAATCATTCTGCAAGAAAAAAATCTAAGCTATTTGAGCTTACCGAAAGCCAGACAATTGTAATAGTTACATTAGAAAAGATTGATGAAATTGTTATATTTCATATTATATTAGTAATATTATAGTATGATAATGTAGTTTGTTTCCATCAATGCCAAAGGGAGAGATTGATGACATGTAACTGATTGAATGTTTGAAGATGTTAAGTTGATCACCGAAATGCAGAAGGATAATGCAAGACATTAAATCAATTAATGGATTATATTGTCATTAATGTCAAATTGATATAATCTATTTGGTTATAATAAAAGTGTCAACTAATTTAGAGAATCGAAGAGAAAAATATTATGCTTTAAGTAATGTAATAAAAGAAAAGCATTCACCATGTGACTTCAAACACCGACGGCTAGTGAAACCTGATGGACAGAGATCACCAAAAGTCAAGTCACAGTGATGCCCGAGAAAGAAAACCAATGAGCATGACTAATGAGAAGAATCACAAGCATACCCGACGACCAGAATAATAGTGTAAACTGACGGAGAAGCCTGAGGAGAACTAGAGTGTTGACCGAAGCTATCAAGGAGTTAGAACACTAAAATTAAATTGAGTTTAGAAAAAACAAAATATCTAGCTGGCAGAGCTAAATATGGACTTAACTGGTAGTTATCATTGTTTTCATCGACAAGATAAAGCCAGAGATAAGTAAAGGATTTAAAGTTGTTTTTTCCAGTTGGCAAGAAGATCTCTGCGAAATAAACAAGATTTTTGCTTTAAATCAGATTGGCTAAGATTGAAGATCAAGCCAAGAACAAGAAAATCAAGAACCTAACAATGGTGATATCATGTCTATAAAGAGACAATTTAATTCATTACTAAAAAAGGGGATTGAATGAAAAAGAGGATGCTGAAGAGCAACTTCATACAATCTTGATCAATCAAGCTGAGGAAAGAGCTAAACATTTCTGCAGACATCGAGCAACAAAGCATAGCATCACCAAGTAGAAATAAAGTGGAGCAAAGGTATTAAAAGAGATATATTGACCAGATTAGTTTTATGAGCTTAAAATAGATCTGAAAACATGCAAGTATAAGTTGTATATGTGAATAGATCATACGGTTTCAGTTTAACCATTGATTCAGAAAGTCTCTTAATCGAGCAGGATTTAAAGATCCTTTCCATACTGAGATACATCCCAAGGAGTATCAAAAATTTTGATCATGAAGATAGCATGAGATGCCAGATACCATATGACAAACCAGAAGAGTTTGGACAGGGAAGGTAGCATAGAAATGTCTGATATCAAGTGACAAACTAATGTTTTGGGTTACCAGTCCTAAGTGGTTTTTTTCCCTTAACACATTTTCCACGTTCAAAATCCATGTGTCAATATGTTTGAGTCATTACTTTAGTGTTTGGCATTACACATAGCTAATCTAGATTGATCGGTATACTCTAAGTAATTTACTATTTTTTGGTAAATTAACAGACTGTTATTAGGTAAACATATAGAATAAGGTTTAACAAAGCATTCCAAGCAGTAGTAATTTGATAAGTATATTTAAAGGCATTCATCTTATAGGACTGAAGATAACTAGAAGCTTAATATTGTGGTACTAATTTTTTGGGTTGATTAATTGGAATATTTTTGAGGCCCCTTATTCACCCCCCCTCTCATTTATTACTAACAATATCCACATCAGAGGGCCAGCCTCTCTCAGACGCCGTGAACAACTTTCATCTGCACAAGTACTATTCAGAACTATTAGAGTAGACCAATTTTAAAAATGAAAAAAAATAGAAAAATAGAAAAATAGAAAAAAATGGTTACCTTGACAAAAACTTGGAAATGAGGCATCTTTGGTGACACAAAAATAGAAATACAAGAGTAATAAATTCATCCTATGGTGAAAACCATTTTGGTGGAATCTTGGGAGAGTACCATGGTGAAATCGGGCAATCCAGTGCCATGTGTAGAGATCATTTCTCTACCATATATCATCATTCTAGTCTAGTTTCACTTGTCATTTCACCCCATATCCGTAATAAAATATGTCATGGCTAGAAGTTTGTCAATCATTTGTGTCTAACCACCTCACATTTAGCACAAGTCAGTCCACCATGACCATTCCATAATAAATTGCCTATTTTTTTTTGAATGGGGGCACCTTAATGTCATGATCCATTAATTTTTGAAACAATCCCTAAAAATTCTAAATTTTTTTTAAAAAAAAACCTAAAAAATAAAAAATTTCCTGAAAAAGTCTTAAAATTGGAAAAAGTTCAAAAACATCAAAAAGTATTAAAAACATTCATATAAGGCGACCATGTTTGGGGTGTCTGTGATAAGGAACTTCACTTGTGTGATACACTGTACATACCTCAACTCTAAACATACAAACCCTATGGTGGAGAAAAAACATTTGTAAAAAGTCCTAAAAAAATTGTCATAGATAGACAAAAAAAATTGTAAAACCAGCAAAATTAGGTAATAAATATCCTTTGAGTATCAATTTAGTTGTTTTGAATTTGAAAACAGCATTGAATGACATCATACAACAAGTTTGAGCTTCAAAAAAACCAAGTAAAATAGTCAAACTTATTAGTAGGTCCTTAGTTAGACTGATTACACTATCTCATCTATCAACGAAATCCCATAGCACATTCTTTTGTAAAGACAATCATGTTATTTTAGAAAAGGAAGGGAACACTTGAAACTAGATGGAGCAGTCTTATACAAGGTGCCCTATACTTCATCACAATCTAATGTCCAAACTACTACTAAAACACAAACACATAATCAGTATGATTTCTTACTTGTTGAGTCAAGTTCGTTTTATTATGTCTTGATTTTTGCAAGTCATGTTCTTATGCATTTCTATGATTACACTTAAGTGATTAGAGATGTCATGATGACTTATCTATTTTTTTCTCTATGGGATCTTGACCAAGAAATCTTAAGAGAGAATTTTAGGTGTCTCTAGTAAGAGCCTTCACAACCACATGTGATATCTTATTGTTGGGATTGTAATAGATAAATCAGTTGTGATACGTCGCACATACCTCAACTCTTAACGCGTGACCTAGATTTATTAGCCCACATTCCTTGTCTATTCAGAGTGCTTTTTAGAATGCAAAAGGATAATCATGCCTAGATCTTTAATATTTAGCTAAGATGATATTCAATTTGCTATACTAAAATTAGCTCAATGATGAAATAAATTCTCAAATAAGTTGGAATTCAAATTTGGTTAAAATAAATTCATGTTTCAATCAAGATTCATTCTTATTGTCTATCATTTTCTATCTCATTTTCTCTCATCTCCTGTCTATCGCTACTAACATTTCTCTTTGTTAGGCATAACAAAATCATTAAGATAAAGTATCATGATACAAAAAATATTTATCCAACATGTTAGTTTGCATACACCATAGATCATATAGTACCCATCATAAATATGTTCATCCATCATATAAAAGAATATAAATAACACATGTAGAGCATTTAGCATAGTCTATCATCACATCCGAATCATAGATAATCATGGCATCGCATCAAGTGCATATGAAAATACAAAAAAAATAAGTATATAATATATCATCATAGCATCACATCATATAGAAAAACACATACATCCATTGCATAGACATAACATAAAAAGCATATCATGATTCATAGCATCTCATAGGCATCACACAGTCCTCATAAATTACCAACATTCTTCACTTCTTACTAATTATTCTATTTTTACATCATTTCATCTAAATCTTCTTTCAAGAGATCATTCATTCTTTTCTTGCATAAATAATCTTTCGAGAGGGGCATCATTTACCTCATTTTTCCCTTTGGGGCATATTGAGGCATGATTTTTATCAATTATTCTTTCAAACGACACCTAAAAAACATTGTTTCAAAGAGGGGCAAAATGTAGACACTTAAAAATGACCAATTGCTTTATTGCAATAAATTTTCTAACATTCTTCTTCAATTATTAAATGATCTTTATTATTTAATTAATTGGCGTCTTTCCACTATATTCTAAATTCAAAATCACAATTTCTCTATAAATTCCTAATTATGTGATTTTAATTAATTACTTAATATTTCATCAGTTATTCACCTATAAAGTAATTAAATGATTAACATTATTTAATTATTCCCTACCTTATTGAAATTAATTAAAAATAATAATGTTTAATTAATATTCCTTCTTTCTTATTATTATTACATTTATGTAATAATTAAATCAATTTCCCTCTCATAATTAAATAAATTATATTTATTTAATTAACTAATTGTTCCTCTTATAAATAAATAAAGATTTATTGTTTATTTATATTCCTCACATGTGCAAATAAATAAATTATTTTATTTATATAATCATATTTATCCCTCCAATTATGATTTTTAGTTAACTCCACCATTCTCTCTCCTAACTGATCAATTAAATCAGTTATATATTTAATCTATTTGGTCTTCTACCTCACCTCTTCAATCAAAGTCTTCAATCATATCAGTTAACTCTTTCATCCTTTCAACACATGCAATCAACTGAATTCAACTCCCACTCACTCTGAGTTCAACTATTCAATCTATCACCTTAACTTATACATCTATTATGTTGGCATGCAATCAATTAAGTTCAACTCCCACTCACTATGAGTACAACTCTTCAATCATAGGAAATCAACTCACCAATAATGGAATCTTGATTGGAACCCTGAGAATCTTATAAATAGAGAGCTTGTTTCTCATGTTAACCACAATCTCTTTAAATTCTTATGTTGGCACATAGAGAACTCATTTTCTAAGAGTCCACATTGCATAGAGAAGTGATGCAGAGCCCCTGACTGAATAGATCCTAACTCCAACAATTTGTAATCTTCCCCTCCTTGTGAGATACAACTACTCACATCAACCCCACCTTTGGCTTACTTCAACAATAATTCTATGGAATCCAGTCAAGGTCTCACACCTTTGTACTCATTCTAAGCCTCAACTACACCATACTATGACCTCCATGCTTCCTTGCTTTGTGTGGTTACAAGGCTCTATTCCAAACTCAAACACAAGTTTGAGTTCCCTTCTTGACACCAAGTGATCCTAGAGGGCCAATATGCAAAAAGTAGACAAAAGTAGTCTAATGGCTGAATGGGGTGGAACCACTTTTTATGTTGTCTATTTTGACCTTATAGGTCATTTTTCCAATAAACCAATCCCTTCTACCAATGATTTAGGGGATACTTTCTTCCTTAGGGGTCATAATCGTGGTAGCCTTTCCCAGTAGGTTTTTTTACTACAACCCTATGCAAATCTCAAGATATTTTTTTTGTTCTTGATTTTTTGAACACCCTTTTTTCATATCATGAAGGACCCCCAAATATAGGAATGGGTCATTTTATCTAAGGCCTCAACCCTCAAATTCTTCCCTAGGCCTAATAGACATAATTAAGACACATTTACAAAGGAAGTGTCTTATTTATTCAACCTAGAGTTCTCCCAATCATTTACCTGGTTAGGATAGGTCCTAAAACTACCAAATCTAATCCCTTAGGTCTTGGTTCAACCCAACTTTCTACAAAAACTCAAAATTCAAAACTTTGAATAGGTAGCCACATAGAGATGTCAACCTAATTGCTTCAAAATTCACCTGAGCCACACTTCAGCTTGAAAATAACCTCCGAAATCATAAATTACACATTCCAAGGTCTCATCTCACCAATTTTTAGATTTTCTTAATGATGACAAGATGATAAATTGGCATTTCTTTGTGAAACCCTAGGTTGGCTAGAGTTCTGGACCTCTGCTGATAGATATAAGATATCTCTCTCTTCACAAATCCTTAGAATCCCAAACTAGTATTAAATAAAAGATGATTTAAACACCAAAATTTTTCAATAGATCTCAGGCCTTCATTCATTTGTACCAATCCATACAATCAGAAACACACAAAATTTACAAGAAAAAGTGTGAATTTTATTGATTGAAATGTCAAATTACATCATCCTGCCTCTGACCCGATCAAATGGGGTACATATAGGAATTTCCCAATGTCCAAAACTATTTTTAAAATGTTGTGACTGTTTGGGAGTTTAGTTTCAAGAGTTGAAAACTTTTGCATAGCAACTTTTTATCCAATTTTGCACTTTTTGCTCCTAATGAAAAATTCGGCCATTTTGGTAACATCTAAGGTTACACATGAACCAAAACTATCAAAACACATCTAAAGATCCTAAATGCAATCTAAGTGACCTTCTAGGTGATCCTTTGACCAGCTTTGATCAAGAGGTTTATATGAGCACCTACTTGGTAAAGGGCCTTACAATGTGGATCTACTACAAGTTTTGAGTCCAATGGACTTTTATTCCTTTTTCATGGTCCTAGGATAGTTGTTCATCCCAATAATTGGATGATTTCTTCAAATTTTTTAGGGTTCTCCAGTACCATACTTCCTTGGATGATTAGAGCTCAAGTTTTGACTTAAGTCTAGATGAGCAAATGTAGACCCATGTTGTATAATATCTTGTTTTTTCATCCATGTTGCATTGTTGTGAGGGACTCCTTTCCATTTCACAAGATACTGCATGTATTTGGTGTTCCTTGTCTTCTTTAGCACCTTGGTTTCTAGGATTTTGTCTAGTTGCACTGGTTGGCTAGGAGGAAAGTCCTGGGCCTATTCATCATGAGGATCATCTATACTTTGTACTTCACCTGCATTAACTTTAAAATGGGTGAGATTAGAAATATTAAATATTAGAGAGATTACAAGTGTAGGGGTAGAGTGATTTCATAGGCATTTTCATAAAACTTGTGGAGTATAGTGCATGGTCCCACTTTCTTCATGTAGATATTTGTGAATCTACCCTTTGGCAATATTTATTTCCTTAGGTATGCCCATAATTGATCACCAATTTGGAAATGTGCAGATCTTCTCTTCTTATCTGCAAAAGCTTTATATTTTGCAGTGGCTTGTTGAAGGTTCTCTTTCACCTCTTCTTGTATCTGTTTGGTCCAATGTGCCAAGTGCACACCTTGGGTACTGATCTTAGGATCATCATGGAGATCTCTGAGTTCCAATACTCCTTTAGGGTGCATACCATAAACAATTTGAAATGGAGTCTTTCCTATTGACCTGTTGATGGAGTCATTAAATGCATATTCTGCCTGTGGTAGTATCATATCCCAATTTTGTGCATGTTTCTTTTTTAAACACCTTAGAAGGTTCCCAAGAGATTTGTTGACCAGTTCATTTTGGCCATCAGTTTGGGGGTGGTATGCATAAGAGAATGTCATATTATTCCCCAATTTCTTCCATAGGTTCCTCCAGAAGTTTCCTTGAAAATTAGTGTCTTTGTCTGAAACAATAGACTGTGGTAATCCATTAATTCTCACTATTTCTTATAAGAACAAATGTGCAATATGAGATGCATCATGAGTGCGCTTGTAGGGGATGAAGTGTGCCATTTTGTTGAACCTATCCACAACTACAAAAACATTATCATAATCTTGTTTTCTTCTTGGAAGTCCCATTACAAAGTCCATTGAAATTGCCTCCCAAGCTCTAGAGGGGATTGGTAAAGGTTGGTAAAGTCCTTGATTTGTGGAGACGCCCTTTGATTTTTGGCATATTACACATTTTTCTACAAACTTCCTGATATCATGTTGCAGTTTTGGCCAAAAGTAATTCCTTCTTATAGATTCAAGCATTTTATCTAAACCAAAATGACCACTCATACCTCCACAATGTTTTTATTTTACAATATTATCCCTTATTGAGAACCGAGGGATAGATAGTTGTCCACCTTTGAAAAATAACCCATCTTGAATTACAAATTTTGAAAAATTAGTATGGTATTTGTCAGCAAGCTTTTTACATACCTCATATGCTTCACCTCCTGCATATAAATCTTTTAGAGAATCAACACCAATTCTTTGAATTTGGATTTCTTGCACCAGTCCTATTCTTCTACTTAGGGAATCAACCGCTTTATTAGATATACCTTTCTTATGCTTAATTGAAAATGAATAGGGTTGTAATTGTTCCATCCACTTAATGTGTTTGACACTCAACTTATCTTGAGAATTCAGATAACTCAATGCATGATTATCTGTGTAAACAACAAATTCTTTGGGAAAAAGGTAGTGCCTCCATTTCTTTAGGGCTTGCATGACATATAGTTCTAGATCATATGTGGAGTATATTTTCTTTGCATCATTTAGTTTTAAAAAAAAAACATTCTATAGGTCTCCCATCTTGTCTTAAAACAACCCCTATTTCCAAATTGCTTGCATCCATCTCAATTGTAAACACTTTGTTGAAATCGGGTAGGGTGAGGATGGGGTATTGTGCTACCCTAGATTTTAGATACTCAAATGCATTATTAGCTTCTTTTGTCCAACCAAATTTAGTCTTTTTCCCACCTTTGATGGTGTCAAGCATTAGTGCACACACATGACTGAAATTTTTAATAAATTTTCTATAAAATGTGTGTAAGCCATGAAAACTCCTTACATCACCTTGGGTTTTGGGAGGTGGCAAATTGATGATTGCATTCAATTTTGAAGGATCCATTTTTAGTGTGCCCTTGGAGATCACAAATCCCAAAAAGATGAGTTCTTCCTGCATAAAGACACATTTCTCCAAATTAATCATTAGATGGTGTTCATCTAGTCTTCTTAATACTAGCTATAAATGATTTAGGTATTCCTTCTTGTTGTTGCTATAAATCAGAATGTCATCTAGGTAGACTACAAGATAATTGTCATTGCAATCATGAAAGATCTCATTCATTAGCCTCATGAATGTTGATGGTGAATTACTTAAACTAAATGGCATGACAAGCCATTCATATAAACCTTATACTATTTTTAATTCTATTTTCTATTCATCTCTTGGTTTAATCCTGATTTGGTGGTATCTTGACTTCAAGTCAATCTTGGAAAAGTAGCATGCATTGCCTAGTTGAGCCAATAAATCTTCTATTCTTGGAATAGGGAATCTATCCTTTCTTGTGATTTTATTTATTACTCTGTTGTCAGTGCAAAGTCTCCATTTCCCATCCTTCTTTGGGGCTAAAACTGATGGGACTGCATAAGGGCTCATGCTCTTTTTATCAAACCCTTATCTAGAAATTCATGCACTTGCTTGGATATTTCTGCATTTTTTGAGGGAGTCATCTTATATGGGGCCTTATTAGGAAACGGTGATCCTGGTATAAAGTCAATTTGATGACTTATATCCCTTGAGGGTGGGAGGCATGAGGGTAGTTCTTTTTCTACAACATCTTGATAGGTATCTAGCAGATTGTGAACTTCCTTTGGTATTGGTTTATATTATTTTGGAACTACCTCATCTTTGGGTTATAGGACTAGTGCATATCCCCCTTCTTTTGATTCCCCTATTGTTTTGACCATTTCTTTATCCCTAATGACTATCACAATGGGTTCCTTTTCTAGTTTTTGATCTGGCAGAGGCTTCATTGTGTAGGAAACATCATTCTTAACAAGGGTATATGTGTTTTTCCTTCCATTATGAGTGGCATCCACATCATATTTTCATTGTATACCTAAAATTAGATGGCATGCATCCATTTCTACCATGTCACATAGAACCTTATCCTTGTAATCTCCTATTGAGAATTCAAACCAAGTTTTTTCTTTTAGAAAAGTTTGCTGACCTTTTGTGAGCCAAGATACATTATAGGGACAAGAATGTGGAGATATTTGTAACTTTAGTTTTTGCACCATTTTATTTGATACTAAATTTTCTGTTTAACCAGAATCAATAAGAAACTTACATACCTTTCCTTGACATTTTCAATTGGTTCTGAATAGAGTCTTTCTTTGTGGGGGTTCTTGGGCTTGAGGTGTCTGCAACAAGGCTTGTATCATCATCAAGCACACACCTTCTTTAGGATCTATATCTTTTGATCTAATTATTTGGGCATCCTCTTGGACTAGTTGTGTTCTTCTTTCCCCTTGTGAATTTGATCCTACCCTTTCAGGGCATCTACTGGCATGGTGTCCCAACTGAATGCAATTGAAACACTTTAAGGGTCCATTGTTACTTCCTCCAAATATTCCTCTTCCAAATGGTCTCCTTCCTCTAAAATTTCACCTAGATCTTGATTCTCCTTTCTCTATATCTATTTGACCTTGTTTACAAAAAGTTTTTGAGGATTTTCCTCTTCCCCAAGAGTTTCCTCTACCTCTGAAGTTCTTATTGTTTCCTCTTCCCCTACTATTCTAGTCTTGTCTTCTTTTTATCTTGTCTTCCACCTTTAGTGCCAATTGATAGCACTTTTGCACAGTGTTAGGGCTACAAAGATTTAGTTCATCCTGAATATTCATTCTCAAGCCATTCAAATATCTGGATATCCTTTCACTCTCACTCTCTGATGTATCTATTTTCAAACATAATCTCTGAAATTATTTTGTATAGATACTTACTTACATCTCCTTCTATCTTAGGTTTTGTCTCCTCCTATGAAGTTGCACTTCATGGTGTCAACGCTGCACCTTTCAATTTTGATTTTGCAATCTTTAACCTTTGGTTCTCAAGGATCGCATCACACTCAAAGAAACAATCTAATGCATAAATCCATTCCGTGACTATATCAGCATCCATCTTTCCACTAAACATGGGCAGATCCAATTTACTGTCAGTGATTATCCTAGCCAATGATTTGAGGGCATCCATAAGGTACCTATCATCTGTAGGTATATCTCCTTCCCAATTCTCCTACTCAAGGGTCTCCTCTTCTTCTCCCCTATCTCCTAGGTATTCATCTTCCCTCATATCAACTCTACCTTTGAGACTACTTATCACATCTTTCAAACTTTGAACTATTTTGGCTAGTTATTCATTGGTTACCCTTGTAGGTATCCTAGTGTCTTCTCCTTATGAATTATGTGTAGATATGTTTGTTCAAAATCCCTTGGATTCTTATTATGCTTTGATACCACTTGATGCAGAACCCCTAACTGATTAGATCCTAACTCCAACAATTTGTAATCTTCCCCTGCATGTGAGATACAACTACTCACATCAAGCCCACCTTTGGCTTTCTTCAACAATAA
Organism: Thuja plicata; assembly: GCA_018584345.1. Classification (NCBI taxonomy): domain Eukaryota; kingdom Viridiplantae; phylum Streptophyta; class Pinopsida; order Cupressales; family Cupressaceae; genus Thuja; species Thuja plicata. The sequence goes on from MU226193.1 coordinate 903,666, forward strand.
TTATATGCAATCCAGTCAAGGTCTCACACCTTTGTACTCATTCTAAGTGTCCAAAAAACCATCCTATGACCTCCATGATTCCTTGCTTCATGTGGTTACAAGGATCTATTCCAAACTCAAACACAAGATCAAGTTCCGTTCTTGACACCAAGTGACCCTAGAGGGCAAATGTACAAAACGTAGACAAAATTACTCTAATGACTCAATGGTGTGAGATAACTTTGTATTTTGTCTATTTGGACCTTATAGGTCATGCTCCAATAGACCAATCCCTTCTACCAATTCTTGAGGGGGTACTTTCTTCCTTAGGGGTCCTAATCCTAGTAGCCTTTTGCAGTAGGTTTTTTTACTACAACCCTATGTAAACCACAAGATATTTTTACTATTCCCAAGGTTTTTAACACCCTTTTTCATATCATTAAGGATCCCAAAACACAAGACTAGATCATTTGATCTAAAGCCTCAACCCCCAAATTCTTCCCCAGGCCTAATACACCTAATTAGAACACATTTATAAAGAAGTTGTCTTATTTATTCAAACCAAAGTTCTCCCAATGATTTAAATAGTTAGGATAGGTCCTAAAAATAATAAATCCAAGACCTTAGGTCTTGATTCCACCCAACTTTCTACAACAACTAAATCTTTGAAATTGTGAATAGGTAGCCACATAGAGATGTCTACCTAATTACTTCCAAATTCACCCGAGCCACACTCCAACCTACAAATAACCTCCAAAATCATAAATTACACATGTCAAGGTCTCATCTCACCAATTTTTAGATTTTATTAATGATGGAAAGATGAGAAATTGGCATTTCTCTAAGAAACCCTAGGTTGGCTAGAGTTCTAGACCTCTATTGACTAAAATTAAGACATCTCTCTCTAAGAAACTCCTCAGAAGCCCAAACCAGACTTCAATGAAACATAATTTAAACACAAATTTTTCAATATATCTCAGGCCTTTATTCATCTATACCAGTCTATACAATCAGAAACACTCAAAATTTATAGGAAAAGTGTGAATTTTATTGATTAAAATGTCAAATTACATCATCCTACCTCTGACCTGACCAAATGGGGTACATATAGGAATTTATCAATGGCCAAAACTATTTTTCAAAGGTTTTGACCATTTGGGAGTTTAGTTACAAAAGTTGCAAAAGTTGACAAATTTTGCATAGCAACTTTTTATGCAATTTTGTACTTTTTGCTCCTAATGAGCAATTCAACCATTTTGGTAACATCTAAGGTTCCACATGAACCAAAAATATCAAAACACGTCTAAAGATACTAAACACAACCTAAGTGATCTTCTAGGTGATCCTTTGACCAACTTTGACCAAGAGTTTTATATGAACACCTACTTGGTAAAGGGCCTTACAAACTGGATCTACTACAAGTTTTGAGTCCAATGGACTGTTATCCCTTTGTCATTGTCCTAGGATAGTTATTCATTCTAGGAATTAGAGGATTGCTTCAATGTTTTTAGGGTGTTCCTGTACCAAGAAGGAAAACAAAGAAGGAGGCCAAATTTTGGTTTATATGTTCATGGTTTTGATTGATTTCATTATTATTTTATGATTATGCATACCGTTTATTTATTTCCTCTTTCGATATTGGGAATAATAACTATCTAAAATATCTCTTTGTGGTTGAGATTTTTATTGTTATTCTAGGTTTCTACAGGTACCTATATCCCCGATTACACACATAACCATTGTTAAGAAGATGAACCAAATTCAATCTGAAAACCCTTGAATGTGCACTGTCAACTAACATTGTAATCAAGAAATAGTATCATTGAAAAAGCATCAAATAATATATGTATATTCCAAAAGAGATTGCACCAAGCATGATCACTGAAACCAAAAGTGTATGGAGAGATCAACATGATTCAATATAAATGAAAAATGTGTGCTAAAGATGACACTAAAAGATGTATAGTAGGTAGTATCAAAACTAGTCAAGGTATGTCAAAGCATGTCAATGCCAACCATATCAATGTGGTGTCTTTGTGTGTCTTTGTCATCAAGGGAAACAACTTTGGGACAACATTGTGTTGGGGGGAGATTGAGAAAGATACTATAGGTACCATGGTTGCTCGACACTAATGTAAAAATAAGTTCAATAAGTAGGCACATGTCCTAAGGGATTGTAGTTCTTGTTCCTTAGAAGGGGATGAGGACTGTATAGAAACCATAATTGTGTGGCATCTACCAGAGCCTTCAAATTTAAAAGTAATTTTAAGTGGTCTATTAATAGTTTCCTACTTGAAGTTTATTGATCCAGGATGCACACAAAGGAAGTGTTAGAATAGTTCATAAATTCTTTGACTTTACCGATTGAAGCTTATTGAAGCAAAGTCCTTTGGTTTCTTTGTAGTTGGTGAGTTGGGAAAAATTTCTAACTCCCCAAATTGTTCTAAATTTTGGGGTTTCCCCTAAATACCTTCTTATGCATGATGTCAGGAAGTCATCTTATTTAGAAAAAAATGATGTTAGTAGGTATGTAAATTCTGGTTTTTCCTGACTACACAACATCAAAGGTCAACGAAGATGGATTCTTATTTTGTTCTAAAAATACCATGACGTGGTGGTGATTAATCATCATTAATATGATTTCATGGAATGAAAAGACAAAGTTCATTACCTTTTGTATGGACCTGATGAATGTTTTTAGAGAATATTTGAAAGGTCTTTGGAATCCATGTAAGGTTGGAAAGTCAAGATTTCCTCCTAACTTTCAAACCAAGTATAGGTAGTTCAAGGTTTTAATTATCCCATGACTACCCAAAATCATGCATTGCCAGGTGGTATACATGATTTTTGAATTCACCAAGATGTTCAACCTTGACATTTTTGACTTGAAATGGGATGTGGAAGTGTGACAGTGTGCCACATGTCTTATCTAGCCCCACTGATGGAGAAAAATTTCATGTCATGTCTTTGCAAGTTTAACTAATGAATATGTTTGATAGCTTGTGGTGATGCAAGGAGGTGACACATATCTTCACTTAATTCAAAGCTTAATATGTGTATATGCCTAAAATCGTCCCTTAAAATTTATAATTATTTAATTAATTACATTTGTGTATTGTTCCACCTATTTGATTAAATTTATTTAATCAAATTAGGATACTACTCTATAGCATTTAAATCTAATTTAAATATCTATCTTCTAAGTGTACTAAATTTTATTTAATACCTTCCCCACATTAATTTACCCTTTAAATAAATTTTTAATTTATTTATCCCTCACATGATAATATTCTTCTAAACTACAATTAATATAAATCTAATTTGGATTAATTAAATCTAAACCTAGATCCTACCCTACCTCACATCACTCTCAACAAATAAGCCTAGTCACTATTTAACTAAGGTTAATTAGGATAATTTTTAAGATTACTACACCCATTAGTCCTAATTATTTGTTCACACATGTGTGAGAAAATTTCCAAAATTTGACTTTTCAAATAATACTAATTTTGTGCCAATAAGTTTTCTTACAACCTTGATGAAACTTTCTTACACTTTCCAAAAATGTTCATTGGACCAAATCTATGACACTTCTTACACATCTATGAAAAGATCTCTTACATGTCACATCTCAAGTTTCTCACACTTGTGTGAGAAAATTTGGCCTCTTGCATGGCTTATGTGTCCTTCATGTGGCACCTATGTGGATGCCACATGTGGTCCACCTCACCCGAGCCCTCCAAAATACTATAAATAGGAGCCTTGCCAAGATTAAGTCACACATTATTATCATGCTAGTTTATGCTTAGAGTTATTTTTCTTTCATTTAGAGTTTTTTTTTTACTAACCTTGTTTGGTAGATATTTCATTAAACCATGGTATTTGTATCTCATTCATAGCTCTTAGTCTTTCATTTACTCTTAAATATTTACATTTAGTTCTTATCTACTCCATATTTCATTGAATGCTTGAGGCTAGTTCTTTATAGCTAGTTCTTGAGTCATTCATCATTCATTCTCATCTATTGTTGCATTTAGTTTCATCCATTTAATCCCTGCAATCATAATGGGATTCCCATATTGTGTTGGGAGAGCACACCCACAACTCTGTAAGAGAAAATAAACAAGGCTTGGATGACCTTGTTTGGCTCATCGAAGGTTGTGGTGGAAAGCTTTTGTTTAGACTTTTCTTTTAAGATATACTAAAATGATCCATATGTTTGTTTTATCTAATGTTTGCATGTCTTAGTTTTGGTCTTGATATTTAGTTTTTCATCACATACAATATGAAATGGGCAGAGAATATCTTGTTACATGAAAATATTTTCTCTGTGAACAAAACAGAGTGCAGGTAAGAGAATAATCAAGAGATTTTGGTTACAACAAGGAGAAATATTTTTCAGTTGTGGCCAAACAGAAAACAAAATGTAGTTTTGTGGGAGTATGATCAGATATGTTTAAGGAGAAATGATGTAGATAATTTTAGATAAAGGACAGAGCTAGAGTGTTTTTAGTTAAGTTGTGCTGGATTAATAAAGGCAAAGACTAAAACTAGTTACAAAGAATATTTTCAACACTTCAAAATATTTACATAAGATCAAGGATGGAGGGATAAATGCACTATCATATTTTTACCAACCGTAACCCTATTTTCTTTGTTTTTTTGTGTTTTTGATCTAGGAATTAGTTGATGGCCTCCCACCAAATTTGAAAATTTGAAACCTTGAAGACCTTGGCCAAATATTGATTAGGGATTGTTCTAAGCCTATCTAGAAGTTGATTCTCAATAAATGATGAATATTTGACAGACTATGATGTGGTTTACTGAAGTTAATCCAAATAATTTTAGAAGACCATTGAAAGTTGCTTGCTATCATTAAGATATAGAATCCATGGACACCTCATCTATATTTTTGATAGTGTGATCTGAGCTCATGGGAGAATGTTCTCAAACAAATCTACACAACTACTTCTTTGTAGAGGAGTGAAGGAATATCTAAAAGTTGTTAGTAGGTCACTAAAACATTTTTCGTTTATTGTGATGGTGGTTACCAACTACTAGGAAAATATTTTTGTAAAGGCTTGAAGATTTTATGTTCTCTTGGATTATAAAAGGGAATTCATGGCCTCCTTTTTTAGGATTATATTTTTGAGGAACATTTGAGAAAAAAGGTTCCAATTCTCTAATTTCTGCAAGCGCGTAATTTTTTGAAAAAAACATTGCTAAGTGTTTGAGTTAGGATGCATGCATAAAGTTTGTTGTTTCCATTTTGTAATGTCTTATATGTCTTTAATTGAGCTCCGTGATTGTGTGTTATCATACAACTATCTCTAGTCTAAAAATATAGATTTCTTTAAGTTGAAATAATCAAGGATTGTTTAGCTTTGCAGCAACACTTGTTGTCTTGGATTTAATTTGTTATTTCCTTCTTCTCTAGGAGTAATGTAATTTATTTGATAAATAAAATGATGAATTTATATTTATAGATGGATTATAAATAATGGTTGTGTGTGTGATATGTATTAGTGATCTTGTTATTTCTATATAATAACATTTTCAAGATCTTCAAGGCATGTTTGAGGTGTTGCAATTTGAGATGATTTCTATTTGACTTTGTTTCCCTTATCTAAGCATTGGTAAATCCTTTACAAGTTATATTTTAGTTTGGTCCCTTCATTCAAAATAAAAATCATTTTAATTTCATATTGTCACTATAGGTATAAGTTGTTAGAATAATTGAAAGGGGGGGGTGGGGGGGGGGGGGGAATAAGTGGCC
>MU226193.1:915966-931926 GCA_018584345.1 Thuja plicata
ACTATCAACCCACAACTCCCAAGAATCACCTGCATGCAAACCTGTCACAAAAAGAGAGAAGCAAAAAAGCTATGGAGGCCAAAAATCACAGATTGATGGAAGAGGAAACATCTTGTGCAAATAATGGGGAAAAAACTCTTAATGCAATAACATCCTCATTTAATTAATAACCATTGAATTGAATAATTTACAAAGAGAGAATCCTTATAAAAGGATACCGAAACCCTAAACAGGAAACCCTAAAGGGAAATCTAGGTTGCATAATAATAATTAATAAAAGAATTAATTATTAAATGCCTAAAGTTTAGCTTAAGTAAAAGAGAGATAATAAGTGACTTAATAATTAAATCAATATGATTTAATTAATAAGTGGAATCACTTTATTACTCTAACAATAATTTTCTATATCACCCTCCCATATGTTGATAATAGTCTTTGCCTGATGTAGAACATGCTAGGTCACATACAAGTCTAGGAGGGTGGACATAAGGAAGCGCCGGGTGTTTCCTATATGTAGAGAGACCCACTCATCGACCGCTTGGGCCTTCTTCTTCATTGCTCGCGGGGAGTCTATGTCACCCTGCGGTAGTGGTGCATCAGATGTGGAGGCCTCTAGAGGAATGACACTAATAGGCTGGGCCAGTTCAGTGAGAAACCCCATAAGGTTTGTAGTTTTCTCCTTTTCTGCCTTGAGCCTTTGGGCCTCCTTTTCATAACAGGCCTCCATGGCTCTGGTCGCTTCTTTCAACAGGTCCATTTCTCCCTATTTTCCTCTTTTTCCCATATATATCATAATCTCCAGCCTTGGCAGTTTCCTCATCAACGTTTGGGGGAGGTGTTGCCACGACTGCAACTATTTCTCCACCTGGCCTGGTTTGAAGAGTATGAACCATCTGGGCTTTCTTGGCCTTCGGTGGATTCTGGACCTGAGCCATCATCTCAGCCAGGGAGAGATGAGCTCTGGGGGTCGACAGAGCTTTTCTTTTCTTGTTTTTGACCAACCACTATGGTGGTAGGGGTGGATTATTTTCCAAAGTCTGTTCCCTGGGTTCTTCCCCGGTATCTTGTTGTTGCTCCTCCTCAGTGGTGCAAGTCTCACCCGGATCCTCTGCACCCTTTGACTCGTCGATGATGTCTTCCCCGGTGACATTTATTTCTTCTCCCCTGTTATCTGTATCTTCTACTTCATTTGGGCCATCATTGGCCACCCCGGGGGTTTCTTCCTTTTGTCGCTCTTCTTGTTCCTCGGTCTCTATTGCCAGGATCTCTTCTTCCATTGGCATATCTTTTGGCAATGGGGGAGGTATCAGGCCAAGATTTAATGTTTGGGCCGTAGTGATTACCTGCCCAAAGGTCACTCTGGGGAGTGGCACTTGGAACGCGACGGCTGAGGTTATGGTTGCTCCCATAGGTCTGATTCCCTCAATGGATGTCATTTGTTCACACTACTTCTGTTGGTGCACTCCTATGTTTTGAGTCTCCGGGACCTCGGAGGCAACCTCTTGTTCTATTTCTTTCTCTTCTTTCATCTGTGCTCCTACATAGGTCCTTGTTCCAAAGCTTCTTCTTGCATTGGGACTTCAGCCTCCATTTTCTCGATGTCCCCCTATAGATTCCCAAACTCGTCGGTTGCAAAAATATCATCAAACTCATCCTGTGGGGGAGGATTGGCCAGGACATCAGCAAACACTGGTTCCCTTTCTGGTTCCAGGGAGTTGGAGGAAAGTATCTCAACTTGTGGAATCTGGGGCATCCCCAGCTCTGGCTCTGTCTTGGGCTTTTGGTTGAGCCTCTTCTTTCTCCTAGTGACTAAGGGTGGCCTCGCATACCTTAGTACTGCTTGTTCTTCTAGGTCCACCCTAGTTTCCTTAACCATCAAGGCCGCCAGTGAAGGAGAGGTGGGAAGATGAACTGGTCCAGCCATTGACACTGGGGTTGCCAACCACGTGATTAATTTCTCCCTCATTTGTTGGGAGGCTGCTACTGATTGCTTTATCTGCTCTTTTATGGGGACTTCTTGCATAGTGGGAGTTTCCATTATTCCTTTTCCTTTTTCTCCTCCTTGTGAAGAATTCCCAGCCCCCGGGGTTATCTTTGGTATCGGCTGGGCCACCTGATGGACGCTCCTGGGGCACACCTTCTTAAAATAGAGGTGGCTACGTTCAACCATGTTGCAGGTGAATTATTCAATAGTGGGCCCTTCCTGAGTGTCCCAGTCCACTGGTGGGAGGGCCAATTTGTCAATCCCCTTTGCTTTGTACTGGGGATCTACCGTGGAGCTGGCGTATGAGAAATCTTCCAGGAATCTCTAAAGCTTCAATATTTCCATCATTCCTGCGGTCATTCTGACATAATGCCACCCCTGGACCTCCACGTTATTCTATAAATCTTCCCAGAAGTCTTCCATGTGATATTGATGGGGCTCTGATGCCAGGGGAAGTGTCATTGCAATCTTTCCATGCAGATCAAAATGTTTCCGCGCTAAGTAAAATTCCACCAGGTTATAGCATTTAAGTTCATTATCTGCTTCTTTAGCGGTGGCCAGACTGCATGAATAATTCCCACAAGTGATTAGGAACAGAATATTTGTTACCTTCTTCAAGGCATAGAATGCATGTAGCTTCATTATCTGCCTGCAATACTCCAGGAGAATTATCTTGTCCCCACAATGTTTGGGCAACAAGTAGGGTTTCCCAGAGAAGCCGGTCACCCTTATGTATGTATGTTGTTGAAACTGTATATAGTAATGTCTGTAACTCTGAACCAAATTCATCGCCTCTATAGACAGGCGGTATCCTGTATCTTGGGTGGGTGTGAGCACATGGTAGTAAACAAAGGCATCATTTACCCTGCAAAAACTGGGGAAGCTGGCTCCCATTGAATCTGTGGAAAATGGTCCCAAGGGGCCTTCTGGTCTGGGCTGATCTCGAGTATGCCCTCTATGAGTAACCCATTTGTGTGGGGTTGTTGTTGTACCAAGGCCCAGAGAACATAGGAATTCATATAAAAATTCTTCTTCTTGGCCAATTGAAGGAACTGGGAGTCTATGTGATTCAAAATTATGGTGGCCCAGTCAAAATATTCCCTGTCCGTGCTTATACCAAGCAAGAAGTAATACATCCACCTAGAGAATTTTAGGGCATGTTGTTTCCTGAAGACCTGACATAATGCTATCATCCCCATCTGGATGCTTTCTTTGAATTCAGACCTTGGGATTTCCAATTTCATCCTCTTGGGGTCCCTCTCTGGGACCTTGAGCCAATTATTGTTCATGTATATATGGGCCACCTCCTTTAACTGCTTAAATTGGGCCAGGGCATCTAATCGGGTGACTACAGTTGGTTTGTCAAATTGGGGGATTCCCAAGCCCCTCTAGAAGGTATCAGGGTCTAGGGACACCATGGGAGTAGGATACCCGGTGGGTTCCGGGGCTGCAAGCATGACAACCTGGATGGTTGTATTGTAGTGAGCTGCAAGTATAAGAATAAGCTCCGGTGACTGCACCGAGAAGGGGAAGCATGCTGCCTTAAGGATCCCAGAATTCTCAATTTTAATGGCCAATGGATCCCTGGCCTGTCATTGGATGTACATCATTTTTACCAAGGCCTTCATTTCAAGCCATGTCCCGATGCTGGTGTCGGTAATGAGCTAGACTTTGGACTCAATCTTTGAGCCCATGATAATGCTGTCCTTCACATATTTCATGCTCAGGGGAAATTTCTCCAGGGCCTTCTCTATTTTGGATCTGACAACTGCCCTGGTAACTGTCGTAGAAGGAAGTTTTAGACTCCTAGGTGGTGAAGATGCAGAAGCTTCAGACATGTTGAAAGTATGTTATTCTAGAAACTTGCAAGGAAAGGTGACCATCAGAACATATAAATAAATGTTATTCCAGGGTCTGGAGATCTTACCATTGTGGTGCTTGCTTTTCCTGAAGAGTTAGCTTAGTTCAAAATCCTGGAAAGTACATATATTTTTCAAACTTAGAAGTTTAACCAACAGTTAGGTCTGGGGGTCTCATCACACTTAGTAAAGGAAAGATGTGGGTTGAGTGATGGAAAGAGGCCCAGAGTCTGGAAAAACCAACCGTTGGGAGGTGTGCACAAAAAGTGAGCCGTTAGGCCCACGTGGGCGCCACGTGGGTATGCAATAAATGGAAGTTATGGTGGTGGCGACAGAGCCAACTATCTGAATGCGTGAAAAGTGAAGGCCACTTGGAAAAATTTAATGCACACATGGGACATAAATGAAGGACAGGCTAGTTTACAGAGGAGAGAGAAAACCACTTGGTTGAAACTGGCTGAGAGCCGAGTTTTGACCAGGCAGTATTCTGCACAGAGCGAGCTCACAAATTAGAAACTAGAAACAAATGTAGCATGGCAAGCTCGACAGAACACCAAGTAGAATATACACAAAATATACACTATACATGACAGAGCTGAAGGGTATCTACATGTAGACTGGAAGGATACACACTAATATACATCAAATGTACACATATACAGAATGCAGGGCAGACATTTACAAAACAATAGAATGTATAAAATATTTACAACTTTTACATTACCTACAGGCTACACTACATCTACACAGAGGGTGGAAAACCCTCTGACAGAGCCAACCCACCAACGGGTGGTGAACCAGAAAGAAATGCAAGACAAAACAGAAACAAGACAACACAACCAGACACAGAAAAACCAAAAATAGGAAAGCCGAGCAAAGAGAAGGTACCAACCTAAAAATAGAGAAGGGAAAGGAAAGGGACTTACTGCAAATGCTCTGCAACAACTTCTACCATTAGATAATCACCACTTACCACCACTAAACACTCACACTTTCTCAGGACAACTTGGAATGGCTTGCACTAGATTATTGCTAAATCATTGTAAAATCGCTCTCAAATCACTAAGATTGCTCAAGTGTTTAATCATGGTAAATGTGAAGATGATAGGTAATTTCTATTTATACCCATGGTAAAAGCAAGTTACCTTTCCTCCCACAAACTCTGGACAGACAGACCTCCAGCCCCCAGGCCCGGGGATTCCATGCAATGATACCATCCTAAGAAAAGAAGACATCGTGGTGAAGAATCTCAGAGTTTGGAATCCAGTTCCCAACCAAGGACAACCAACTTTGAGATTAGGTCCCAGAGTCACGAGAGACCAAAAAAACAAAAAAAACACTGCGGGGAAGAAAACCCCAGAGAAGGAAAACAAAGAAAACAAAGAAAAAGAAAAGGCAACAGCCAAAAGCAGAAAGCAAAAAGGGGGACCCAACATTTTGCACACAAAATGTAGGGATGGGGATGCAGGGCATAACACAACCCTGTTAAAGGTTACAAACACACTGTTAAGTGCAGCCTTGTTAGAGGATTCAAAACTAATAGTTTGTCTTTTGACCTAGCATTCACTATGTTGTCAACAAGAAAACCTTTTGATACTCTTGAGTATCTCAATACATTAAGGATGGTTAAATCCCACTCGGTTAAGAGATTTTCTGAATCAATGGTTAAACTGAAACAATAAATGATTTGTTCAACAATACAACTTTAACTTGCATATTTTCAGATCTATTATTAGTCCATAATACCTCTCTGATCAATGTGCTCTTCAATTTCTTGTCTCCCCTCTTTGTTCTACTCGGTGAATAATGAGTCCTCTGTTTCTCGGTGTTTGTATAATTCCTTAGCTCTGTTCTTTAGCCTGTATGATCATATCTACATGAAGACTTCTATCTTCACCAGAATTATATTCAGCATTCCTCTTTTTATAATGAATTACTTGTCTGTTTATATAGACATGATTTAGCCTTTTCAATCTTCCTTGTATTTTTCCATGCTTTCTTTAATCCGTAAAGCTCTCCTTTAGATTTATTCCACAAATATCTCCTTGTTATCTGTGCTTTAAATCTCCTTTTTGTTTTAGTTTAACTGATCGATGAAAATAAAGCAACCAATCAGTTAACTCTATATAGCTCCTTCCAGCTAAGTGTTTTTGTCATTCTCTATCTTTAGTTCTGATCGGTGATCAATGTAAGTTAGCTTGGTCATTGACTCCAGTTGTCCTTGGTAACAACTTCAGTTATGCTTAGTTACTATGGTTCTTGGTATACACTGTAAACTTCTCGGTGTTCTCTATACATCGGTGTGCATTGTTCGTCGGTGTTTACTATCACTCGGTGTACACTGGATTTTTATGTTTTACGGATAACATAAACTTTGTCTCTTCAACTCTTGAAGTCTATGACAATATGTATATGATCAATAAGATTACATCAAGTTGACATCAATGACAATATAATACATTAACTGATTTAATTTCTTGCATTCACTTTTACATCTTGGTGATCATCAACTTATCATCTTCAAACATTCAATCAGTTATAGTTCATCAATCTCTCCCTTTGGCATTGATGGAAACACAATATCAACACAATATGAAATATGTCATATCATACCAAATTTATTGTTCTATAACCAATTCAAATATCTGACTCTCAGTAAGCTCTTCTAGCTTAGATTTGATTCTTGCATAGTGCTTTCCCTTTCTTCATTCCCTTTAATGGATAGGTGTAGCAATTCTATCTTCTACTTCTATCACTCCCTTTTTTGTAGAATCTCTTCTCCCTTTTTTGGATAGATATGCAGTGTTAAATTTTCTCCAATTCTCTCCCTTATATGGATGGTTACTTCATTGAATCATTCTTTGATCTTTCTCTCCCTTTGTAGAAACTTCATTCTCTGATCTTTTGTCTCCCTTTGACTGATGTTATTTTCCCTGATGGATATTTCTCTTCTCTTTCTTTGTAGGATCATGATAAATATTTCATTGAATATTCCTCTCCCTTTGATAGCAATGCCAAACCAAATATATCATTGGATCTCTTGTCCATCAGAAATACACCTCTGTAGTAGCCAACAATATCTCTGGTGTGCGGTTTAGATAACTACCTTATTGTACTAATATATCATTTTAGTCCATATATCAGCTTGCATCAACATGAATGATGTTCTAATAATGTTTAGGTTGATGCAGCCTCCTAGTCAGTTTAGTGACCAATAGACAAGGGACAAACCCCTAGTCTATTCCTTAGGTACTCAAATGTATCTTTTGGCAATGGTTTTGTGAATATGTCTAGTAGTTGTTCTTTGGATTATACATATTCCAGTATCACCTCTTTCTCTTGTACTTATTCCCTCAAGTAATGATACTTAATAGCAATGTTCTTTGTCTTAGCATGCATCACAGGGTTCTTGGAAATGTTGATAGTACTTGTATTATCACAATAGATCATTACTGGTTGAAGAATTTCTTCATTGATATCTTTCAAAAATTGCTTGATCCATGCAATTTTATAGAAATTTACAGCAGCAGCCACATATTCTACTTTTGTAGTTGACTGAGATATGCATCCTTTCTTTTTACTTATCCATGTGACAAGTCTGTCATCCATAAAGAATGTTCCTCCTATTGTGCCCTTTCTATCATCTATGTTTCCATCCCAATCAGCATTAGGATACACTTGTAGCTCAAATTTACCTTCTTTATTATACCACAAACCATAGTCTTTGATATTCTTCAGGTATCTCAAAATTCTTTTAACATCAGTCATGTGTGATTCCTTAGGATTAGCAGAGAATATTGCAACTATACCAACTACATGTTCTATATCTGGTCTAGTGTGTACAACATACATTAGCTTGCCAATCATAGATCTGTATAAGGTATGATTTACCTTAGTTTTCTTGTCTTCCTTTGTCAATTTACATCCGGTTGCCATAGGTGTTCCAACTTGTTTGGAGTCCTCCATTTTGAATATCTTCAGAAGTTCTTTGATTTATTTAGATTGTGTGATGTAGATGCCTTCATCTTGTTGTAGAATTTGTAGACCAAGAAAAAATTTGATCTCTCCAAACATTGACATCTCAAATTATTTGCTCACTTTATCATCAAATGACTTGCATAACATATCATTACCTCCAAATATGATATCATCAACAAATATCTCAACAATCAAAATCTTATCATCAGTTTCTCCTTTCAAATATAGATTACTGTTGTCACTTTTTTTAACAAATCCAATACTAATGAGATAAGAGTGAAGTCTTTCATACCATGCTCTCGGTGCTTGTTTTAATCAATACAAGGCTTTGTGTAGTCTATGAACCATGTTCCTCTTGTTAGGATCAACAAACCCTTTAGGTTTTTTAATGTATACCTCCTCTTCTAGTATTCCATTTAGAAATGCAAATTTAACATCCATTTGGTATACTTTGAATCCTTTAAAAGAAACATAAACAATTATAATTCTTACTCCTAGTCTAACAACAGGCACAAAGGTTTATCCATATTCAATACCTTCTTCTTGTGCATACCCTTTGCATACTAGTCTTGCTTTGTTTCTTGTGACTTCCCCATTCTCATTCAGTTTGTTTATGAATATCCATTTGGTACCAATGACATTTTTGTCACTCGATCTAGGTACTAATGTTCATGTTTTATTTTTCTGAATCTGTTCAATCTCTTCAATCATTGCACTAACCCATTCTTGATTTTCAAGTGTCGTATTAACAGATTTAGGCTCAAAATCACAAATTAAACATCTAGTGTTAAGTGACTTACTTCTTGTTCTCATTCCAGCTCTTTTGTCTCCAATGATTTGGTTCTGTGGATGGTGTCTTCTGACATATTTAGCAAGTACAGGTTCAGATCTTTGTTCATCATTATGATCATCATCTTGACCTTTATTTTTATCTTCATCATCTCTTAGTTCACCATTAAGAGCATTTTCCTAATTCTCAGTGTGTGCAGCCTGTTGCTCGGTTGCATTGTTCTGTCGCTCGGTAGCGTTACACTATTTCTCGGGAAGAATGTCAGGCTCATTAATGTAGATTTTTTTTTGTAATCTTCTTGTTCCTTTCTTCTTTCCTCATCATTTTTCTTAGCAAATTCATCCACTTTAACATTTACACTTTTAATGATTTTGTTAGAAGATTTGTTAAGACATTTATAGGCTTTGCTTTTGGTAGAATTATAGACATTATGGCAAGACATATTGTCAATTAGTGTAAAAACACTTAGTCATTCAGTGTTACCTGAGTATACAGTGTTACCCGAGTATACAATGTCGCTTGAGTGTTCAACATCACCCAAATGTTCAGCTTAACCCGAGTGTTCAATATCGCCTGAGTGACAGTTTATCACCCGAGTAGTCTTTTGGACCTGAGTGACAGTTTGAAGCCGACTTTGCATATATTGTTAAATATAAATTTTTTTATTGTAAGCCGACTTACAGAGTTATTTTTTGGATAAATATATATATGTAAGATAGTTTTTTTTATCCAAAAATGTATGAGAAGAAGATGACTATGATTATGCAAATGGTAGTTTGAGTTAAGTGGAGAAGTGTTGAGGATAGCAGGGTCTTATCTATCACATTCAAGTGATCAGTTATATTTCTAAGGTTCTTATTCAGCAATCACAGTTGCACGAAGAAGATCATCAACTGGTTCATTCTCATAGGTGGATTAGCAAAATCCTTTAAAAAGGTGGACCTAACAGTCCTTTCTTCAAATCTCTTAACCGAGTTGCATTACTTATTGCATTGTACAAAATCCTTTAACAAGGTGAAAATAATATCCCTTTCTATGCTCCTAATAGGGAAGACCATTAGAAGTGTTCATTGTAAGTTTTAACAGGATAAATTTATACTATAGTACTAAATCTTGTGGGTATCATCCCCACCCCAGTTATACTTTCTTTTGGAAGGTTTCTGGGTAGCCAAATATTTTGTTATGTGTTCTATATGATTATTTGCATTCAAGTTATATGCATGCAAACAAATAAGCTAATCTAATTGTGGATTAAAAGGATTAAGTTTTATTGGTTCATGATTCACCCCCCCTCTCAGTGATTGGGCACATCATATAATTCCAACAATTGGTATAAGATAAGTGGTTCTCTTATCAGAAGTTTAACAGCTTGAGAAAATATCATAGGATATGGAAACATACATACTGGAGAAATTCATTGAGAATGAAAAGATAGATCTTAAAATGACCATGGATCAGATCATAAAACTTAAGGGGCAACTCTCTCTTTCCCTAAAGAGAAGAAAATAATTAGGAGTACACATGAATGATAGGAACTATATAGAAGAAAGAATTGAAGAATTGTGCAAAGACAGAAGCTCAGAAGAAGCTAATGCAGCCATTGAAGACATGCTTGCAAAGAATTTCAATTTTCATGAAGAAGTCAAAAAGTTGAAAAGAGAACATGAAGTTCACTCAATCAGAATGTGTGAAGTCATGGAACTAAAGAACAAAGAAGAAGATGACAGAAATATAGCACAAGAAGATAAAAGAATGCTGAGTACAAGATTAGAAGAAAAATAAAAATAAATCCAACACTTATCACTTCAGCAAGTTGATTTGGTAAGTCAAATCAACAATGCAACACAAGAGTTGCCAATCTAAGGACAGAAAATGAAAGATTGCAGAATGATCTCAACACTGAAAAGCAAACAAATTAATGTATGATGAATTCACAAACTAGCATGGATCAAGAAATAGAACTTAGACACCATGGATAGACTGAATTAGGTTATACTGAACAAGGTGAATCCTCACAACAAGCAGCTCAAAGGAACAACAAACCTAAATGCAATCACTGTGGTAAGACAAGGCATACATCAAATAAATGTTGGAGCAATGGAAAGTCAAAATTTAATGGAAAATGCTATAGTTGCAAAAAACATGGACATAGAGAAAGTGAATGCAAAGAGAAACCTAAGTTTGAAGGGAAATGCTACAAATGGAACAAAAAAGGTCATAAATCTTCTGAGTGCAGAACTAAGAATTGGAATCCTGCTGAATAATTAGCCAAGGCTATTTTTGGTTGGGATTACAACACTTGGTATAGATGTTGTCACTGTGGTGAATATGGACACATTGGTGAAAATTGTATGAAGACTCACTTCAGAAAAAGAGACCCTACTAAGAGATGCTATGTGTGTAAACAAATCAGTCATCTTAGCAAGAACTGTATGAAAAGAGAAAAATTTGATACTGGTTTTGAGAATGGTAAAGCCAAAGTCTTAGAAATCAGAACTAAGATGAGAAAGCAATGGGTAAGGAAATCCTCAGATAATTCACATCAAAGCAAGGAATGATCTAATGACACCCTAAATAGTGAGATGGGTGGATCTATCATTACAGAATAGGAAAGTAAGGAGATGACTAGAACTGTGCAATACAAGCCATCCTACATAAGTTCTAGGTAAGAAATACAGTCTATGTCTGCATATTAATGCATGAGGACATATTGTAGTTCAAACCGAGTTAGAATGTTTGTTACACCCGAGTCACTCTAGCTCACCCGAGCTGAGTTGGGAAGTATTGATAACTAGAAAGTTAGTTTCACCCGAGCTTCTGAGTGAATCTTGGAGAAACACCCAAGTCACGCTAGCTACTATGTACAAAGCATTTAATGAAATACTCTAACAGTTGAAAATCTCTTATATATGAAGGATTGTAAAGAGTATTGTCTACAAATATTTTAGTTTACAAGTCAATTCAGATCCCTTAATAATTTAGTGTGAATTCATGATTGAAAGTGGAGTTTGATTAATTCATCTGAGAAATATGACATCCACTTCCAGAAGCAAGGTCAAGAAAGGTTCGTAGATTCTAATAAGGAATACAATTTGTGATCCTCCCGTGTTCAAGATTCATATGGTAGTTGCAGAGGAGATATACCTGATGGGAGCTCATTCCCTAATCCCTCTGAGAGTGTTACTGGTTAATGACATTCACAAATTCTATCACTGCAACATACATGAGCTTGCAACCAGTGAGATGAATCAAACATATGAGAAGTTATGTACTGACGGGAAATGGAAGCCTGAGCATAAGAACCTTGAAACCAAGGGTTTGACACATATCATCATATGCCAAGGGACTTCCAGAAAAAATGGATGAGATGTGTTCTTAGTTATGTTCACAAAATGAAACTATGGTTGGATTATCCTATGAAGATTGCTAAGTAGATAATTCACCATGTCACCGGGTTCCCTATGCTAGACAAGCCAAAAGCTACCAAAACCCTAAAAAGGGAATAACTAGTTGAGTTAACTCTTTTTGAGTGGGATGGTAGAGGCATGAGACTCAATGGAGTAACAACTATGGAGATGAATTTTTTCATTCATGTGATAGCACAAAAGATATACAGCTCGAGTAGACCCAACAGTGTTGCATGTGAAGTTGTTGATCTAGCTTACAAAGTAGTCAAGAAGAATCTAGTATTTGACCTAGCAAAATTGCAACTCACTCAGTTGAGAAAGAACATGGAGAGCATTCGACTATCAAAAACCAATTCATGTAAGTTTGGTTCTCTTCTAATCTGCATACTATTTTATGTTGAGAAGTTCTTTCCCTCCAAAGGAACAGTAGCATGGAAAAATGATAGACCAATCATCCATCAAATTAACGAATTCATAGCTGAGATGGGAGATAATTTTGATAGCATTATGTATGGATAATTTGAAAGTTTCAAACAGAAGATGCTGAGTAGATATAGAATTCCCAAACAACTAGTTGAGAAGTACAAAGAAGAAATCTTTTTTCTAGTTGATTGTGATAAAATGTATATACAAGAAGTAAAACCTAGGGTTTCATGGGTACAACCCTTTTCATATGAAGTTACTAATGAAGACACTAAAAATATCATAGAGGCTTTTGTGAATGAACATGTCAATCCAAAGGCACCTTACTTTGGAACCTATGAGGAAGCAAAGGGCAGGATATCTTTGGAAATTGAAATTCCTAAGATATTGAAGAGAGGAAGAAAGAGACTTGATACATTCAAGAAGAAGTATGGCAAGACCTTCGAATCTCCTACAATCTCTGAGAGAAAAGATGACATAGTTAAAATAGAGGAGATAGAGGAAATTGAATCTAACAAGGAAGAAACTCATGTTAATGCTCCACAGAAGAAGAGGAAGACAACACCTAGACATAAAAAGGAGAAAGGCACTACTTATGTTGTCACCTTGAGAAGATCAAGGATAAAACTTATACTAAGTGATGAAGAGGATGATGATGAAGAAGATACTATGGTCTTCACTAAACCCACACCCACACTTGATCATAATATTAAATACCTTAAAGAAGGAAGATCCATGAGTTCTTTGAAGTCACTAAAGTATCCTTCTAGGACAGAAGAAGAAGAGAAGAAAATTGAGCAAGCAGTGGTGGAGAAGCTGGAAAAGTGGAAATATGAACCTTCTGAGTTGAAGAGTTATATGACTAAAGACTTATTTAAGGCAGTATCTATTCCCTGGAAGAATGCAGTACAAATTGATAGAGATATAAGGGAAGAGACATTGAAGCAGGTCTTCCCTGCAATGAAAGGAAAAGAAGTGAAAGAGGCCTTGAGAAAATATGAGAATAATCACACCCCCAGATTTAGGGCATTCCAAATATTGAACAAAAATATAGAAGAAGTAGCTCAACATGCCACATTAGTGTGGAAATAAATATTTGAGATAGAAGAAAGCAATGTGAAGGAAGAAGTACCAAGTACAGACCCTCCAACACAAGGAAATGATGATACTCTACATGAGGTACAGATTACTAAAGAGTCCAACATAGATCAGATTGCAGTTGAGGTAATGACATCACTAATCAAATCTCCCATACACATTATAGTAACTCTGAGCAAAGACAAGGTTGCAGAATCTACATCAGAACAGACAAAGACTGAGCAATAGGCTCCTCTTACTACTGAGACATGCACACCCAAGTCATAAAAAGGCAAGGTAAACATTTATACTATTGATTTATCAGTAATTTTGATCTAACAATTGGTACTATAAAGGTCAATGACCTAATTGGATTGAATACTTAAGCAAATGATGAGGTAGATAAATTTAAGGAAATTGTTCCTTCACTGAGTCCTAAGTCTAAGGTAGTAATAACCAATGAGATAGATCTAGATAAAGAGATTGTGATTCCTAATTGGGATCTATCCAGCCTATCTATAGAACAAATGGATATTTTTGGAGAACTATGGAAGAAAAGAGCCTCACAACAGAAACTCAGAAAGGAAAGACAAAGGAACAAAGTACTTGAAGATGTTAAAGGCATATTTGTAGATGCATTGCAGATTGAAGTCAATGAAAGTGACTCAATAATGGACCAACTTGTTGAAATTGTCCACAAGTTCAACATAGACATGAATGGTTAGGAGAAGTTACTTGAGAAGGCAGAGTAGAAATTTGAGAACAAGGTTCTAGAGAACATTGCAAAGAAGATTGCAATTGACCAGGTATAGCTTACACAGATTATTAGCACTCTAGAAACCACTGTGAAAGATGTGGTAGCATTATTTGTAAATTTGAGTGACTTCTCTAACTTTACCATGGAAATCAAGAATAAGATAGTAAAGATTGATGCAGACATGAAGGAAAGTGCAAAATAGTTAGCACTTGACCCGAGCACCAGTTTTGCTCACTTCATGAAAATAAAGTATCTTACTGATTTGCAGGCTGAACTGTTGAGAGAAGAAGAAATAATCAGATAATCTCTTACAACCATTTTGAACCAACTTCTACCACACATGGATGGAATGCAGAAATGCATAACACATGCTAAAACTCTCATCCATGAAAATAGCTTCTCAGTTGCCAAGATGATGATAGAGCTATCTGCAGAACTACAAGTTGAATTGCACATCTTGAAGGTGCTACAGGATAATTAGGACAACACTATGTCTCAAATTTTGAAGGTACATAGTGATTTTCTATCCTATTTCGGGATAACCCTATAGATGACATTTTTTTTTGGAATTCTTGTCAAAAACAAGGGGGAAATATCATTGTATAAGAGGGAAATGTCATTGTAAATATCACCTGTATGATGAACAGTGTAGAAGATATATGTTACAATAAAAATTTTGAAAAATACAAAAACAGAGTTAGTTAGACCCGAGCAGCAAAGCAAGTGTCAAAACCTGAGCAATCAGTAAGGGGGAGTTTTGATATATCAGATACAGTGTTTAATGATAAGTTTTTTTGTCACTAATGCCAAAGGGGGAGATTGTAGACTTTATGGCAAGACATATTGTCAATTAGTGTCAAAACACTTAGTCATTTAGTGTTACCTGAGTATATAGTGTTACTTGAGTATACAGTGTCACTTGAGTGTTCAACATCACCCAAATGTTTAGCTTCACCTGAGTGTTCAGTATCGCCTGGGTGACAGTTTATCACCCGAGTAGTCTTTTGGACCTGAGTGATAGTTTGAAGCCGACTTTGCATATATTGTTAAATATAAATTTGTTTATTGCAAGCCGACTTACAGAGTTATTTGTTGGATAAATATATATATGTAAGACAATTTGTTTTATCCAAAAATGTATGAGAAGAAGATGAATATGATTATGCGAATGGCAGTTTGAGTTAAGTATAGAAGTGTTCAAGATAGTAGAGTCGTATCTATCACATTGAGGTGATCAGTTATATTTCTAAGGATCTTATTCAACAATCACAGTTGCACAGAGCAGATCATCAATTGGTTCATTCTCATAGGTGGATCAACAAAATCCTTTAACAAGGTGGACCTAACAGTCCTTTCCTCAAATCTCTTAACCGAGTTGCATTACTTATTGTATTATACAAAATCCTTCAACAAGGTGGACCTAACAGTCCTTTCTATGCTCCTAACACAAACCATTAGAAGTGGTCATTGTAAGCTTTAACGAGCTAAATTTATACTGCAATTCTAAATCTTGTGGGTATCATCCCCACCCCAGTTTTACTTTCTTTTGGAATGTTTTTTGGTAACCAAATATTGTGTAATGTGTTCTATATGATTCTTTACTTTCAATTTATATGCATGCAAACAAATAAGATAATCTAATTGTGGATTAAAAGGATTAAGTTTTATTGGTTCCTGATTCACCC
>MU226193.1:931976-989474 GCA_018584345.1 Thuja plicata
TCTTTCAATATATAACATTGACTTCCAAAAATTCTAAAGTAACTCACATTTGGTGTGTATCCATACCATAGCTCATAAGGTGTCTTATTGGTGTCTTTCTTCAATTGAACTCAGTTTAATGTATAGAAATTTGTACTTACAACTTCTCTCCAGAATGTTTGTGTGATGCCTTTTTCAATCATCAGTGTTCTGGCACAATCAACAATTGATCTATTCCTTCTTTTAGCAATCCCATTTTTTTGTGGTGTTCTTGGTGTAAAAACTTGTCTTGTAATCCCATTCTCATTACAAAAGTTAGTGAATTCATCAGAAATAAATTCTCCTCCTTTATTTGACCTTAAACATTTCAATTCTTTTCCACTTTTCTTTTCAAATTTATCTTTATACCATTTGAACATCTTAAATGCTTCAAATTTCTCTTTTAAGAACATGACAGTCATCATCCTAGAATAATCATCCACAAAAGAATGAAGTATCTATCACCATAATATAATTTTTTTCTCATTGGTCCACATAAGTTAGTATGGACTAACTCTAGAATATCATTAGATGTGTAATTTTTTCTCTTGAAACTAAACTTTGTCATTTTTCCTTTTTGACAATTCTTGCACATGACATGGTCGGGCTTTGACATACTCGGTAAGCCTCTTACTTTTCTTTTCTTTCTTATCTTAACCATGTTGTCAAAATTCACATGACATAACCTTTTATGCCACAACCAAATGTCTTCATTTCTAGCTAATAAACATGTGGTCTCAATATCATCAAAATAGAATAGTTTACCTTTTGTTTGTTCACCAGTACTGATCAAATTTCTTGTTCCATTGTAGATCTTTTCCTTTTTGTTCTCAAATGCAACATGGTGACATGTGTTGTTCAGTTGTGAAACACTTGATAGATTATAGTTAAGTCCTTTCACCCAATATGCATTTTTACATCTGATCAGATTATTCAACTTAATGGTTCATTTTCCTTCAATAGGGAAAGGTGAGTCATTACCCATCCTAACTGATCCACCATTATAATATTCAAAATATTCAAAATTTTCCTTATCTCCAGTCATGTGGTGAGTAAAGCCACTATCAATAATGCAGACATCATTTTTGCTAATTTTAGATATGAGTGCAGTTTCAACATACCTTTCTTCTTCATCTGAATCATCATTCATAGAAACAAATACTACCTCAACATCTTCATCAGACTTGGTGTCAGTGTTTTCAGATTTTTTCTCAACCAGGTAACAAACATTCTTTCCTTTGTCCTTATAGTCTCGGTTATCTCTTTGATCAGAGTGTCAGTTTCTTCTGTAGTCTCAGTCATCACTTCTATCATTTCATAAGATCTGTCATTGTTTCTTTCATCCTTTGTCTTGTTAGGGCATCTAGCAACAAAATTTCCAATCTCTTTGCAATGAAAATAGATCAATGTTAATTTACCTTTGTATCTCCCTTTACCTCTTTGCAATCTTCTAGCCGTTAGTGCTTCAATTTCATCAAGTTCTTGTTCATCACTATCACTTTCACTATCATTTCTCATAGTGTATTTATGACTATATTTTCTTATTTTCAAAGAAGATTTGAATGTAGACTCAATAGTTGGTAAGACACTGTTATCATAGTCGTTCATCTCAAATGAAATAATTCTACCAATCAAACTATCAAGAGTAACATTGTTATTTTCTACTACTCTCATTTCTTTAATTGCATATACTCTAATAGCATAAACAAGCAGTAAGGTTCTTATAATTTTACTTACAACTATTTCTTCTTCAAGTAATCCTCCAAATCCATGCATAGCATTAACAACTTCTTTTATTCTACTACTGTACTGAGTGATTTTCTCTCCTTTCATTCTTAGGTCATCAGACTTTCCTCTTAGGATTTCAGCTTTAGCTCTCAGCTCATTGGTGTCTCCTCCATGTACTAGCTTGAGTTTGTCCCACATTTTCTTTGTAGTGGTGCATGATTTTACATCTTCAAATTCAAAATCAGATAGTGAAGAGGCAATTTCTAGCATCATTTAATTATTTTCATGTTTCTCTCTCAATTGATCAACAGTTAGAGGTCTAGTTGGTGCAACATATTTAGCATCCAAGTATTGTGTGACATCATTTCCAATACTTGATAGGTGAAGTCTTATCCTACTTTGCCATGATGCAAAGTTGTCTTTGTTCAACTTAGGCACATCCCTTTTACTCATCCTCTTATCTTTAGCTTGAGACTTAAAACTCTCTTCCAAGCACCAAAACTCTGATACCAATTGTTAGAATAACTGAGAGGGGGGTGAATCAGTGGCCTTAAAAATAATTCCAATAATCCAACCAAAAATTATATCACAAATATAATATCCTCTATTTATCTTTTAGTCCTTCAAGATGTATGTCTTATGTAATCTTATCAAATATAAACTAATCGGTGAATGTATTGTTTATCTTTTCCTAGACTTTACTGAGTAGCAACAATTAAACTTAGTGTTTACCGACCAATTTAGTTTTAGTAATGTGTAAAGTAAACTACCAATTCAATGAAATAAATACACATTTGACACATGGATTTTAATTTGGAGCCCCTATTAAGGGAAAAACCACTTGGGACCGGTAACCCAAAATTTTTACTCTTATGATGTCAAAAATAAAACCTTTTGATACTCCTAAGTATCTCAATACATTAAGGATGGTTAAATCCCACTTGGTTAAGAGATTTTCTGAATCAATGGTTAAACTGAAACAGTAAATGATCTATTCAACAATACAACTTTAACTTGCAGATTTTCAGATCTATTGTTAGTCCATAATACCTCTCTGATCAATATGCTCTTCAATTTCTTTGCTCCCTTCTTTGTTCTTCTTGGTGAATGTTGTGTCCTTTGTCGCTCAATGTTTGCAGAATTCCTTGGATCTATTCTTTAGCCTGTACGATTTGATCTGCATGAAGACTACTATCTTCACTAGAATTATATTCAAAATTCCTTTTTTTATAATGAATTACTTGTCTCTTTATATAGACATGATTTAACCATTTCAATCTTCCTTTCTTTCATCGTAGATCACTTTCTTGATCTATAAATCTCGCCATGCTTGCTTTAAACTATAAAGCTCTCCTTCAAATTTATTCCACAAATCTCTCCTTTTTATCTATGCTTTAAATCTCCTTTATGTTTTAGTTCAACTGATCGATGAAAATAAAGCAATCAATCAATTAACTCTAAATATAGCTCCTGTCAGCTAAGTGTTTTTGTTGTTCTCTATCTTCAGTTCTGATCGGTGATCAATTCCAGTTAGCTCTGGCATTGACTCTAGTTGTCCTTGGTAACAACTTCAGTTATGATTGGCTACTGTGGTGCTCAGTATACATTGTGAACTATTCGGTGTTCTCTGTCCATCGGTGTGCACTGTCCGTCGGTGTTTACTGTCACTCGGTGTACACTGGCTTTTTATGTTTTACTGATAACATAAACTTTATCTCTTCAACTCTTGAAGTCTCTGACAATATGTATATGATCAATCAAATTATATCAAGTTGACATCCATGACAATACAATACATTAACTGATTTAATGTCTTGCATTCACTTTTGCATCTCGGTGATAATCAAGTTATCATCTTCAAACATTCCATCAGTTATAGTTCATCATAAGTAATGTTATTCTCAACAAATCCTTAATGCAAGTGGGATTGGGCATAAAGTTGGTAAAGTTTAAACTCTCACTACCTTTGATCTAAGAACTATTTGTGTGTCTCTTTTGTTGATGAAGAACAAAAAATGAAAACATACTTGAAATGTGTTTTAGTTGTTTGAAGCTTATTTCCCTATGAAGGATATGGCGATTCTTTGCAAAAAGAACTTGAGATTTTAAGAATATTTGTGTATTTTTATTTAAAAGAAGAAAGTATACAACAACTGGAAGTTTCTTCTAGATATTCCTCACTAGCTTATGAAAAATCTTGTTCTTTATCAGGTGAATAATGTCACTAAATAAAGGATTGTTAGTGTTAAAATTTTCATGCTTCTTTGTTGTAAACTTTTAGGCAAGTAACTTGTGAGAAGTATGTTGTATCTTTTAAATTTGTAACTACATAGTTGATGTAAAGAGCTTGTGAAAGTGAAAGAAGAGATGCATCATCAATGCAATGATCCATATGAAGTTCCTAGTAATGTAATGTCAAATATATTTCTCAATCATGTCCACAAAGAAGAGTTTGTGTTTTAGAAAAGTATAACCCACTAAATTTAGTTGTATTCTGGGTTATCCAAATCTTTTATCCTTGAGCTGATAAAGTATGTGGCTAAGTTTTATGGGAGGGAAGATGAGTTATCCATTAAGCATGTGCAATTATTTTATGATTTCATGGGAGATTATTATATTAGTATAGAAGATGTGGCTATGAAATTGTTTGTGATATTTCTAGATGAAGATTCAAGTGAGTGGTTTAGTAATATGCTCATGGAGAGTGTATTTTATTGGGATAGCCTTAAGAGAATTTTCTTGAATTAATTTGGTGGGGAAATGCAATATGAGTTCATCCTAGAGGCTGAAAATGCATTATATTTGTAGTTGAATCATGAGTTAGAAGATGAGATTAATTGTCAAAATAAATATACACTTGTCATCACAGGTTGTTATTATCATCTTACACCTCATAGGCAACCCCAAATTGAGTATGATGAATCGAAGAAGCTACATAATGTTGATCCTATGATGTATGTTCAAAATTTGTTAGACATAAGAAGGAGTGAGGGAGAATTGGGATATTAATTGTTCTCAAGATTCTTATATGATTTTACTGAGACACCTCATGACTTTAGACCTCAAGAGATTGCATGTGTTTATTTATTTTTGCAAGCGTATGATCCTTGTTCATTTGATTGGTCTAAAAGTTTAAAACCGACAAGTTTTGTCTATCTATTAGATTGGATTGACATGGCTCAAAGAGTTAGATATGAATGTGAATTTAATGTCAAATCTCATAATGTTGATGGTGATGGCGTCATTGATGAACATACGCCAAGTAATAATGTTTTGTGTGAAAATGAATTGTGTAACAATGAGGAGCATCTTGTGCCTAAGGTTGTATCTCATATATATAAGAACAATGTTTGTGATCATATAAATAGTATGTTATGTTCATTTTAAGATGATGTGATTGAAGATCCAAATATTTCATGTGATCAAGTAGTGGAAAGGAAATCATCTTTGCATTCTCATAGAACTGATTATAATGATATAGAAGTTACACTAGGATATGAGAGTACACTCATCAGTGATGAGGATGTAGAAAATGTTTATGATCATAATGTGGTGAATGGATGTGCAAGCATTTTTAAAATTCATGATACTCCAAATGTTAATAAGGATGAGCATAGTAAAATTTTTCATCCTATGTCAAACCATGACGATAATTTTAATAAGGTTATTAGAGATTCAATCTCCCATATTGTGAAGGATGATAATGGTGAAATATTTGAGTTTTCAGATTTAAATAATGGAAAAGATAGTGTTGCAAACCTTTCTTTGCACTTAGATAACACTTGCAATCAAAAAAAGAGAATTAGAAGAAGAAGAAGATTCATGTTCACTTAGTAGTGAAGAGATCTGAAAATTTTGACCTTTGAGTATCAAAGAAATATGCATAGCTGTAAGCCTTTGTATTATTCTTGTATTAATTTTGACAATGGAGATGATTTTTGTGGTCCTAAATATGATACATATGCTCTTGAATTTTATTTTTCACACGAAACATTCAACTTACAAGATTTTTATGCACATATAGCTGAAAGATTATTTAATCATGATAATACCTTATATGTTGAGTATAAACATGTGCATGCTGATGTGAATTAAAATTATTATGAAGCAAGGACAACAAATGATAATGAGGATCATTGCAATATCATTCTTAGTCAAAAAATTTAAAATGAAGATTTTTCTGAGTGCACATTCTCTTGCTTGGATAACCGATATTTTTAAGATTTTTGTATAGGTAGTAATGTTGATTTGAATGATAACTCAGTTGGCATTTTTAAATTAGAGGTCATGCATGGTTTTTTTGAACCAAGGGTTGTTCATGATACAAGCTTTATATACTTTCAAGGTGTTAAAGTTAAGAATATGATGAAATAGACCTGGAGTGTGAGGGTGAACACTCATGTCAGCACCTTGATTCGTAGTTACATGAAATGTGTACATATTAATCTCTTTGTTTTCATACACATGATGATGGTTTGCATCATGTGCCTAAATTTTAAGAATGTTATTTTGAGAGTTTTGTTTTTTAATTGAAAACAAATAGTCAGGATGAGCTTAATAGTACCATCTATGTAGCGGAATATGAGTGCTTTTCTTTTCAGCTAGATGGTAGTTTTGTAGAATGTGGCATTGAATTTAACAATGGTGAATGTTGCATTAGATCTAATTTTTCTTTATCCAATGATTCAAAATGTACATGTCACATAATGATTCCTTTCAGATTATGCTTGACTTTAAAAGGAATGTTGAAAATGAATATGTTGATAATGTTGTAGATGATGAGTTGATGAGAAGTGACAACATGTTTGATTAGGAAGATGATAGTGGTAATTTCAAATTGGCTTCAATAAAGGATGATGAAAATTTTGTTTATGGCAAAGGTAAGCCGAGGCCTTCATTTTTTTAGTGGCCTTGGGTCATCAAGTCATGGTTTGATTCTTTCGAACCAAAACACTAAGGGGAAGATATAACCCTTTGACTCTATTGCCCAATGGAGTGGGGAAATTCTTAAAAGAATTTTTTCAATTAAGTCTAGTAAGAGAATGTTTGTACATAGTTGTATATAAATTTTTCTCTATATTGTTAGCCCATTTTTCTTCTTGGTCTTCATACCATAGGTTTGACTCCTTCATATGTCTTTAAGGGACATAAATCCCTAGCTAGAGCCATTGTTGGCACCTTAAAATTCAAAATGAATTTGAAGTATTTTTTTATTGGTCACCCACTTGAAGTGTTTTGATCTAGGATGCACACAAAGGTGGTGTAATAATAGTTCATAAAGACCCCGAATTTACCGAATGAAGATTATTGAAGAAAATTATACGTTTGGTTTCTTTGTAGTCAATGAGTCAGGTGGATTTTCTAACTCCCCAACTTGTTCTAAATGTTGGGTTTTCCCCTAAATACCCGCCTATGCATTATGTTGGGTAGTTGGCTCATTTGGAAAACTTTGATTTTAGTAGGTATGTAAGTTTCAGTTCTCCATGACTACACCACATAAAATTTAAATGGAGATGGATTCTTTTTTGGTTCTAAAAACACCCAAAGTCCCCGACTTGGTGGTGAATCATATGAAAAATGATTTCACATAATGAAAAGATAAAGTTCATTAAATTTTGTATGGACCTAATGAATGTTGTTAAAGAATATTTGAAAGGTCTTTGAAATCTATGTAAGGTTGGAAAGTTAGGTTTTCCTCCCATTTTTCAAACTAAATATAGGTGCTTCAAAGGTTTTAATTCTCCCCCGACTACTCGACATCGTGCATTTTTGGGTGGTATACATGATTCTCGAATTCACCAGGATACCCAACTTTGAGAATGTTGACCGATAATAGGATGTGGAAGTGTGATAGCCATCCACATGTTTTATCTGGCCCCTCTGATGGAGATGAATTTCATGTCAGTTTGATGACTCACAATAATGCAAGGAGGTGACACGTGTCTTTGATTACTTCAAAGAGGAATATGAAATGGGTAGGGAATATCTTTTTATAGGAAAATATTTTCTCATTGAACAAAATAGAGTAAAGGTAAGAGAATAATCAAGTGATTTTGGTTACAATGAGGAGAAACAGTTTTAGTTGTGGCCAAATAGAAAAGAAATAGTTTTATGGAAGTATGATCAGATGTGTTTAAATGGAAATGGTGCAATTACTTTTAGATAAAGGATAGAGATAGAGTGTTTTTAGTTAGGTTGTGTTGGATTTGGAAAGGTCGAGACTAAAACCAATTACAGAGAATATTTTTAGCACTTCAAAATCTCTGCATAAGCTCAAGGATGAAGGGCTAAATGATCTATCATATTTTTACCAACCCTAACCCTCTTTTTTCTATTTTTTTGTATTTTTGATCCAAGAACTAGTTTATGGCCTCCCACCAAATTTTGAAATTTTGAAATCTTGAAGATCTTTGGTGCAGGGGCACCAAGGACATTTAGTCAAGGTATGAAGACTTTGCAGATCTTAAAGACATCCAAAGTGGACAAGAAGAATGGAAGGCATAGTCAAAGCCCTAAGAGGATCAATTGGAACACCTTAAAGCCTATAATGTGTAATGTCTTTTAAATGATGTAGTGAATCCAATGAGTTTGAAGCATCCTTAATAGGACCAATTTTGATTGTAAAAGGACCATTAGTGTCCATGAGGGTCAATTTAGGGAGTTAGGAGTCTTCATAGTACTTGCTTAATAAAATTCATTAGGAATGGGTTTTTATATTTATAAAAACCATTTGAACATTCAAAGATTTGAAATCAAACGGTTACTAAGGGTAGGTGGGAAAGTAGTTCTTTGTTGTTTTAGTCTTAAACTAATGGAATCAACGACCACAATTGGTTGGAGTTAGTTGATAGGTAAATGTTATACACTAAATTTTTCACCCTGTTAAGCGCTTCAGCCTAAAAATCTAGTATAACATGGGACTCACTTCTAGGTTGTGGGACCTCTACTAATTGAAGTGAAGCCTCTAGGTTCTAGGCTAGTTCCTCTTAGATAATCACCTTATCTTATTTTAAACATGAAAGTAAACTTAGAAGGAAAAGGGATACAAGGAGAACTAAAGGGAAATAATTGAAAAGCAAATTATCCTAATAGGTGATGCACCAAAGGTAACATGAATCACAACACAGTGACCAAAACTAGCATGAAATCCTAAATCTAGAAAAATGCAAATTCCTCAATAGGCTTGCATAAATATTTCATAGAGAGGTTTGAAATGAAAAGAGGCTATTCAAGGAAAGAGAAGATTTCACAAACAATAGTGATGAACTATAACTGATTGAATGTTTGAAGATGATAAGTTGATGATCACCGAGATGAAAAAGTGAATGCAAGACATTAAATTAGTTAATGTATTGTATTGTCATTGATGTCAACTTGATATGTTTTGATTAGTCATACACATATTGTCATAGACTTCAAGAGCTAAAGAGACAAATTCTATGTGGTCGGTAAAAGATAAAAGTTTAGTATACACCGAGTGATAGTAAACACTGACGGATAGTGCACACTAATGGATAGAGAACACTGAGCAGTTCATAGTGTATACCAAGCACCGCAGTAACTGAGCATAACTAAAGTTATTACCAAGCGTAACGAAAGTCAATGACCGAGCTAACTGAATTTGATCACCAATTAGAAATAAAGATAAAGAACAATAAAAAAACTTAGATGGAAGAGCTATATTTATAGTTAACTAGTTGATTTTTTTATTTTCATCAATCAGATAAGCTAAAGATAAGAAGGATATTTAAAGCTAGTTTTATTCATAGTTAACAAGGAGAGATTTGTGGAATAAAACTAAAGTAGATCTTTACAGAATAAAGAAAAGCATGGAGAGATTTGTGAATCAAGAAGTGATCTACAATGAAAACAAGGAGATTGAATGGTGAAATCATGTCTATATAAAGAGACAAGGAATTCATTATGAAGAGAGGAATGTTGAATATAATTCTGATGAAGATAAAAGTCTTCATGCAAATCTGATCATATAGGCTGAAGAATAGAGCCAAGGAATTCTGCAGACACCGAGCAACAGAGAACACAACATTCACCAAGAAGAACAAAGATGGGAGAAAAGGAGCTGAATTGAACATTGATAAGAGAGGTATTATTGGACTAATAATAGATCTAAAAATCTGCAAGTTAAAGTTGTATTATTGAACAGATCATTTACTGTTTCAGTTTAACCATTGATCCAGAAAATCTCTTAACCGAGTGAGATTTAACCATACTTATTGTATTGAGATAATCAAGAGTACCAAAAGGTTTTCTTGTTGAAAGAATAGTGAATGCTAGGTCAAAAGACAAACTGTTAGTTTTGAATCCTCTAACAAGGTCGCACTCAACAGTGTGTTTGTAACCTAAAACAGGGTTGGTTCTTCACTGAGCTCACTTTAGAAGAGTGAAAATTTTGGGTTACTGGTCCTAAGTGGTTTTTCCCTTAACAATGTTTTCACAAAAAAAAACTAAGTGTCAAATGTGTATCTCTTTCATTGCATTGATAGTTTACTTTACACATTACTAAAATTGGATTGGTCGGTAAAGACTAAGTTTAATTGTTGCTACTCGGTAAAGGCTAGAAAAAGATAAACAATATATCTTACCGAGTAGTATATATTTGTTAGAATTATTTAAGGCATATATCTTGATGGACTAAAAGATAACTAGAGGATACTACATTTGTGATATAAGTTTTGGTTGGATTATTGGAATTATTTTTAAGGCCACTTATTCACCCCCCCTCTCAATTATTCTAACAAATAGCACATGCAATTGATTAGACAGAGACTATGACCTAAAAAAAAAAATCCACTCTATAAAATAGGCATGGGAACAAGACAATATAACAAGGGATGAACAAAATCGACAAGATTATCCTTATCAAATCATCCACAATAGCACACAAAGATGCAGAAAGAAAGAAGGCTCAAGAACTCCATGATTTCTCTAATATTAGCCACTATATTATGCTTCAAAAGGAATCCCAAAAATGCATGAGAGCCTGAGGGTAGAAAAAATACCAAAGAAAGTCCTGCATAAGCCTTGGAAGATTGAGAATTATAGACACGTGAAAAT
Organism: Thuja plicata; assembly: GCA_018584345.1. Taxonomy (NCBI): domain Eukaryota; kingdom Viridiplantae; phylum Streptophyta; class Pinopsida; order Cupressales; family Cupressaceae; genus Thuja; species Thuja plicata. Next base: position 942,798 of record MU226193.1, read on the forward strand.
CTTGAGGACAGAGAAAATGTCACAAGAAACTTACATAATCTGAACCTATTTACAAAAGAACAAAAAATGACTTATATACAACCTCCCATAGCACATAGGCTTAGGAGTCAATCCATCAATTAGTTAGGGAAGAATTAGGGTTACAATAAATATTCAATAATCAATGTAGAAACCCTAAAATAGTCAAGTATTCTCATCAATGCACTCAAAAATATCTCAAAAGATAACATACAATCATGAATACATCTCCCATCACCATAAATTTGAGCAGAGAAGTCGGCCAATCCATCTACTTTGCCTGCAAGTTGAAAAGGTTCCCACCACCATGAAAACCCTAAGAACAATATTTGAATATTTTAATTTAAACCTAAATACTCACACATGGCACAAAATGCCCGATTAACGGCTCAGATTTGAAACTTTACTATCTTTAAAACACGACCGTCAATCTACCTTAAGCTACCCACGAGCACATGATCAGATCTGCCACACAATACATAGACATAATGCCTTAAAGGTTATACATCCTCATCTTTATGATCAAGGCAGTATGCCCAGTGTCTGATCTTCACAAACTTTCTTTACCTTTACTGCATTTAACCTGAGATGCATGACATCATCTATGCCACATGTTATCATGACTTGATGGCTTGAACATTAGATCTTGATCGCTTTGTATTTATGTATTTACATTGTCTGACCAATCAAATAAGACTTGATCATTCTTTACTTTACCTTTGTCTGACCACCCCAGCACCACCATGAACACGTGTCCTTTAGGCTTAATGGCTTGATGGATGGATTTTGATCAATTTGTCTTTAAGTCATTAAGCCAACCATTGGATTAAAAGAAACTTGCTCGAAGATTAACTTTACCTTGGTTACGAATCGCAGGTCCCACTCGGTCAGAAAAGACACGTGTCATTCAAGATTAATATCTTGATTGCTAGATCTCGAGCACTTTGGCTATAAGCCTTTAAGCTGACCATCCGATCAAACTGAACTTGATCAGTCTTTAACTTGTCTCTAACCTCTCCTAGCCCTAGAAACAATATACCTTGATTCTGGGTGAGTGAACAACAACCATCGATCCTCATATTTTCTTTCAATTGGATACTCACAACATCTTTCTGACTTGATGTTTAATCATGTGTGAATAAGCGATGACCACACATAAACTCCAATACAAACCATGTCACACACTTGCACAAAAAAAAAAATTAAGTGGTTTATCTCAGTGAGTGAGTGATAAGCATTTTTGATAACCTCGTCGCTCACTCGCATAGTCAAGATGACATTACACAAGACCATCGTGACTGCATGACCACACAATGATTGTTTAAGAAATATAGCATGACTGTGCGACTAAGCATAAAAGGTGACCATTATAGACAACTTAAAACATGTGAATAATTGCAACCTAAAGTGGAAAAAAAGGTAATGAAGGAATATAACAACCACCAAGGAGTTAGGTTTTAAGAGGCTTCAAGGGTTTATGCATATGAAGGACTCAAAACTAGACCTAGAACATGTAGAGAGCCAGGTAAAGGCTAGGAATCAAGTGTAGAAACATACAAGTTGGGCTCTACCCTTGTGGAAGCCTCATTTACTCCACTTGTAGCCAAAATTGCATAGGATAGGAAATTTGGGTAACATTTTGGGTGATTTCTATTGAATGTCAGTCTGCTAGACATATAAAACCAGTGGCCTTATTTACATTCCATTGGTCAAAAGAGTCTTAATTTGAGCACACAAAACACTTCTAAGAAAGAATGAGGATTGAAACTAGGAGGAGGGACAATGAGCCAAAACAGGGAAAAGGACTGTACAAGCAAAAACAACAACTATTCAAAGCACTTTGAGGAAAGAAGGAAAACTAACTTAGAAAGCAGAAAAGAAAGCAAGAAAAATTTATTACAAATCTTGACAAACCTCAAAACAAGGATTTAGGTGAACTCAATTGACATAAATTTGCAAGGATTCTCCTTCAAGAGTTGGTATCCTAAAATCATTATGCTCCTTGCACTCATTGATCACAAATGTACCTCCCCAAAAGGAGTCAAACTTGGTATGCCTGTCAGGCCTGGATCTGAATTCATCCCATTTGAGGACTATATCCCCATCATTGAAATTCCTTAATCTGGCTCTCCTATCAAAGGTCTTCTTGATTTTCATCTGTTGGAACTCCATAGTCTGCATGGACTTGTCTCTGCTTTCTTCTAACCCCATGAGCTGAACATATCTTACTTGCAAAGGGTCTCCTTCTTCAAAGAGGACAAGTTGGGTAGCAAGGTCCAAAGATGGTAATTCAGTTGAAATGGAAAATCTAGCTTCTCTTCCATAGAATATCATGTATGGAGAGTTCCCAATGATCTTTTGGGAGTGATCCTATCTAACCATAAGGAATAATTCAATTTAGAGTGCCAATATCTTTTATTTTCTTTTAGATTCTTCTTGATTATCCTTATCAGGTTCTTGTTTGTAGACTCTGCTAAACCATTACCCTAGGGGTAATAATTGGAGATTGTGTTTAGGTAAACACCATGTTTAATTTCCCATTCAGTGACTCTTAAGCCTATGAAAGCAAGTGCATTATCTGATATAATAGAGTCTGGGGTCCCAAACCTATGAATTATGTCATCGTAAAAACTCAAGACAACACTCTCATTTTCTTCTTTTAATGCAATAGCCTCAGTCCATCTGGTGAAATAATCATTTTCATTCATTATCCACTTATGGATTATACTGGATGGGGGTTAATTATGCCTATGAAGTCAATGTCCCACTTCATAAAAGGTTGGTCTATCTTGATTGGTTGGAGGGACAGAACTGCAAGCCTTTTCTTACCTGCAAACATAGCACATTTCATGCATTTTCTTACATGATCATGACTATCCTTAAAGATAGATGGCCAATAGTATCCAGCCCTCATGATCTTAAAAGAAGTACTCCTAGGAGATAAATGACCTCCAGAAGGTCCATCATGAAATTCATTTAGGACACCTTCTACTTGTTTTGAATCAATGCACCTTAAAAGAACACCATTATGATCCTTTCTAAAAAGGATCTCATCAATCAACCCAAAGGGGATAGATTGCAACCTATAATACCTTATTTTTGTTGAATCCAAATTTGCAGGGCACTCTCCTATCTTTAAAAAATGAACCATGTTAGGCAACCAACCTGTTGCCTTGGCATGTTCTTCTGTTGAATGCACAACTAAGGATGCATTCATTTGCTCTTGGTATTTTGGAGTTTCATCCTCAATCAATTGTTCACAAAGACTTCTTCCTTTCACTAGCTTGGTAACTTTCATAACAATGTCATACACCATGACTTCGGTGATCCAACTAGCTCTTTTCTCATTTAGGTCCCTTGAAAATAGGAACTCCTTGATACTTGGATGAGTAACCCTCAATTGTACCTTATTGTGAGGCAATCGATGTCTAAAATTTTTAAGGCTCTTCACCACAACAAGAACATGTTTCTCTAAAAAATAGTACCTTTGTTCATATTCTTCCAAACCTTTTCTAAAGAAAGCAATAGGTTGCTCCAATCCTTCAGAGTAATGTTGAGTTAACATTGCAGATATGGCATCAGAGCCTCCATAATCATAAAGAATGAAGTCTTTTCTGAAATCAAGATTTAGCAAGGAAGGAGCCTCTGTCAAAGCCTCTTTAAAGTCTTGAAAAATATCCTTTCCTTCTTTTCTCCAACATAAAACCACATTCTTCTTCAACATCGTTGTTAAAGGATTCAAAAGATCTGCAATGTTAGGAAAAGAAATGCCTAACAAAGTTAATCCTTCCTATGAAGGATTGAATAATCTTCTTGTGAGGTGGTAGGGGTACCTCTAGAATAGCTACAATACTCTCAGGGTCCACTATACTGCCTTTCTTGGATACAATATATCCCAATAGCTTCGCTTCATGGACTGAAAATACACATTTATTGGGATTGAGGGAAATCCCAAACTCCCTACACCTTTCAAATATTTTATTTAAATGTTTGATGTGGTCTACTGCATGTTTAGAATAGATGGTGATATCATCTAAGTAGACCAGTAAAAACTTATACATGAGGCTTTTGAAGGCCATATCCATATCCTTTTGAAAAGTAGCACCTGCATTTGACAAACCAAAAGGCATCTTCTGATAAGCCATGGTTCCCCACTTGGTTGTAAATACAGTCTTATATTGATCCTCCTTATTACCTAGGATCTAATTATACCTTGAGTAGCCATCTAGTAATGAGAAACATTCTAATCCAGAGACACATTGTAGAATCTTCTCCATAGATGGAAATGGATGGCGATCTTTTAGGGAGGCCCTATTAATGTCCCTAAAATCAACACATAGCCTCAGTTCCCCATTCTTTTTTCCTAACAGGAACAAGGTTGGATACCCAACTAGTATTCTTTATGGGGTAAATGATTCCACTCTCTATTAATTTGAGAACCTCCTTGTGCATGAGTGGCTCTAGTTTGGGGTTGACAGGCCTTTTCTTTTGTCTGACTGGCTTAGCATTTGGTTCTAGCTCAATGGTCTATTGAGAAAGTGCTAGATTAAAGCCTTTGAGGTCTTCATATTGCAAGGAAAATACATAACTGAACTCTTGAAATATTTGAGTATAAGCGTGTTTCTTTGAATCAGTGTTCACTTTTCCAAACTTTAGGATTTTACCTGGCTCCAGTTCTAAATCAGCACAGTATTCCTGTCAAACTACCAAGCTAGTCTTATTCCTTTTTCTTGGTCATCTTTGTTGAAGATAGATTCCAGGGTGATAAGGCCTTTAGGCATCTTATTTGATCTAATTTGTACCACTTGGTCACCATAGTTCTACATCAGTCTATCTTGATTGTACTCTGAAAAGACATCTTCTTCAAATGAGAATTGTAGAATTTTCTCATCATTATCAAACACTTGCCAATTAACATTATTATCAGGGATGGAAGGCCTGAAAATAATCTTAACATGTTGTTGATCCTTCCTTACTAAAATGTTGTAAGGAATATCAAATTGGGGTCCAACAACAGCTAATCTATCTGCATTCTGATTTAGTTTTCTAGGGATATCAATGATGTTGAAAGCTAGGAAATCTTCTATTGCATCCCAAACTTGATGCTTGTAGGATTTCATTGTATCATTATTGGTATCACTTATCCCTCTTACTTGGCTGACCACCATCTCACTATCACCATATACCTTTCGGGATTTAATCCCTCTCTTTCTAGCCCAATCAATTCCATTCACCAGACTCTCATATTCGGCAGTATTGCTTGTGTAAGAAAAACTGAATCTAAAAGTTGTATAATACTTCTCACCTTTTAGGGAGACTAACATTGCACCACCACTAGAGCCATATCTTCTTCTATCACCATCAAAGAATAGTTCCCAAAATTTATTTCTCTATTCTTCTGATTCCTTAGTGTCCACCTTGAAAATATTTGGCTCTATGAATCCATCCTCTTGTATCAAATAGTTTCCCAAACCAGCATCCCAAATAACATTGGCTTGGGCCTCTGAATCTCTTTCTGATTCCAATTCATCTAGATAGACATCTGGGATGTTTTCTTGTTGGAATAATGGAATGGTGTGTACTGAGAGGGGAGGGGTGAATCAGTACCCTTAAAACATTTTATCAATTAACCCTTAGTACTCTGTTCTTGCATTACCGATCATTGATGCTTTTCTATCTTATGCATGTAATATAAAATCATAAACTTAATTACATGTAAATATTCATAGAAACATTCATGAAATGTAAGTACACATGACACAAGAATTGGTAATGCAGAAAACCCCTGTTAGAAGGTAAAAACTACGGTGGGAATGAAACCCACAAAGCGTCACTATCTGGAGAATGGAAGGTGTTGGTTAAGGCTACAAGTGTGATCACTTATGATGATCTTACCCTGTTAGGAGTAAAAATTTAGAATGGTTAGATCTACTCAGTTAAGAGATTTAGAAACATTGTTAAGTGTGCACTTGGTTAAGAGATTTACATAAAGACTGTTAAGTCCACCTTCTTAAAGGATTTCTTCTATTTGCTACAATTGTTAGAGAGTAGTCAAAAATACTTGTTGACCTGATAATATGCAATCTTCAATTGTTGAATATAGATCCTTTAAGTCTGCAATGTATGTGTATCACCTATAGTGATTGATTAATACCTTTGTTCTGCTCGGTAGCCTTGAATCTTGTTCTTCATAATTGAATTTTGTCTTTTATGTCCTTTTGCATGAAACTCTCTATCTAATCCTTTAGATGTCTATTGCGGCTACAATCATCATGTTCTTATTGATTACTACATCTATTTATAGAATGTATTGACCTATTTAAGTTTCACGCTTTACAATAAAAACTCTATGATCAAAGTTTTACAACTTGGCCTTGATCTCCTAGTTTGCATCTTTACAATTAGTTAGACTGATTAAAACAATTCCATAGGCTTTACTTGTCCCTAAAGAAATGGTTTTACAGCTAAGCATAAAGCTGATTATAAAACTCAAGTGTTTTATCTAATGTTTAAGTCAGATCCACATTTCTCAGAAATAAAATTGTCTCTCGGTAGACTGGTGATCGGGTTTCTCAGTAGTCTATTCTCTTGGATTTCTCTATGAACTATGTTGTTGGTTTACTCTTTGAACTATCTATCAGTTTACACTGTAAATTGTGCTCTTTATTTACATTGTAAACTATCTCTCGGTGATTGTTCTTTCATTGATTTTGGTGTTCACTTGCACTTAACATTTTCGGTGACCATTACACTTGTCTATTTTTGGTGTCCATTGTGCTTGACTGAATGTTGTCACTCGGTGATCATATTACCGACAGTCCAAAAAAAATTTCCTTGTATACTAATGAAAAATATGATCCTTTAGGATTATCATTTCTATCTTAGTGTTTATTTCTTTGATGAATTGAAATCCATTACTATTAAGTACAAGACAACTTTCATTGAATACATTGGACACATAAGGCTCTATATGATGTATTTCCAATGATTCAAACTTGATAGTAACCTTGGTTCCTACCTAGTATGGAAATGCATGTGAGACCTGTTAGAAGAAAGATAGGCTCCTATCTTGGTTGTGAATTCTCTTGATAGATATATGGTAAAGAGAGCAGGGCGATCTATGATGTAGATTTCAAGTAAGATAGAGAAATTGGGGCTTGCATGATGGATGAAGCTTGTATCCTTGGCCACACCTATTTTTTTTACTGAGGAACCATCAAGTTGTGTTACCTTCTTTTGGAATGGTTCATATTTAAGCCCCAATTGGTCAGCTACCTTCTTGGGCATGACTGAACTAGTGGCCCCACTATCTACCATACAATTATGTACTAGATAATTCTCAATAATTAATCGTACATAAGAGGGAGGTGGTTTTAAGTTCCTACCTTGAATGGCATCTTCTTTTATGTTTCTTCTTGGAATCTTCTTCTCTTGGTCAAGGTTGGCCAACACTGGCTTAGTAACATCATTTGTGGGCTGGTGTTGGATTTCCACTTCACCCATAGCCTTCTTCAAGATCTAAGGCTGCCCTGGAATAGCCAAGGAGTCCTAGATAGACATAGTCACATTCAACTTCTTCATATTGTCCACAATATTGAATGGTATCGTTGTGTGGAATTTTTTATGTTCTTTCACCATTATGGGCTCAACCTCCTTGGGGGATTGATTCTCCTTGACTAGAATGGTGGGATCCTTCTTTATTATGGTAGGAACAGATGGATGTGATGACTCTACAGATGTAGTGCCTTAGCCCCATCTTCTTATTGTTCCATGTCTTGAGCTCTTCTCTTAGATTGAGTGTTGGCTGCAATTGGAGATTTACCATTCACTCCATTAAAATCTTTCCCTTCCCAATTAAAGAGAGAAGTCTCATTGGATTGGGTATCTTGCTGGGGAATTGGCCCACTAGAAGATGCTTCTGATTGGGTATTTAAGGAATTTTGTGGTATAATTTCTTGATTCATCCACCCATTTGAGCACATAGCCTGGTTGTGAGGTTGGTTGCAATGAAAACACCATTCATTTTCTGAGGCCAGATTGTTCTAACTTGGAACCATATCCCTAGTTGGATTTACAGATTTAAGAGACATGGGATTATAAGGTTGGAATGACCTCTAATTGAATTTCTTCCTTTGACCCTGATAATTCCCTTGATATGGTGGTCTATGTAAAGCCCCACCAGGGAACCCAAGAGAGATTAACCTAGAACATGATACTATGTTTGCTGAATAATTTTTTTTTCTAAAGTTTACATAAAGAGACATACATTAATGCTGAAGAAAATACCATTTATACAGATGTCATACACTCATATAGATTACACGACTCAAGGTTTCTATGACGTTGAATTACTTAAAGTAAAACACAACTAACACTATAACAAAAGATTCCATTTGAATAAATATAACAAATACAACTTACAAAACCATAATTACAAACCTCATGGATAACCATGAAACCACCATAAACTCATATCCACTACACATGTCGCAGGGTATGTGGTAATCACTCTAATCTACTTAATATACAATATCCAGATTAGGTATCACATGCGATACTCTAATACAAGATTTACAATAAAGAATGATAAGTACATAATCACTAATGAAGATACATAAAGAGGTCATCTGCAAAGAACCATCAAGCACATGGTACAAGGACATCGAATCTCAATGGGTAAAGGATCACTACCACCCATCCGTGTGGAACCACAAAGGTCCACCCCACCGTGCTGAGGAGATAACAACAAACCCCACTCGGATATCCAAAACCAATAAGGAAGTAACCACTAATCAAGGGATCCTGATAGCTCTCTAATCTAGGTGTACTATACATCATGAAAGGTAAGACTCACTAATCCAGATGCAACTGACAACTTTAGGAAATCTAGACTGTGTAAAGGAAGGTGTCATCATGCACGTCTAACATTAAGTTTTGTCCTAGCAATCCCAATGGATTCTGGCACTTAAGTGACCATACACGGTGCCAATGATCTCTCAAACTGACAAGGCCACTAACTATGTCAGGTACCCCTCGAGGAAACTAGCATCTTCTCATCTCCATCTTAGTCTATGCTAGCACTCAAGAATGGGTGAGGACATATCTTACTATTTTATTTTAAGATCTCTCAGTTATGCATTTAATTATCACTTATTAAGTACACTTACAATAAGCAATCTAAGTAGTCACTTACGAACACAAAACTTATTGCAAGCCACCCCTTACTACACATCTAGGTAACCTACCCTAGGCTCATAGATCCTACAAAGATCTAGCATAGGTCAAAACCCAAGTATACCCAATCCAATATCCATACATATCAGGAACGGTCACATAGAGGTACACATTCAGAAAATATAATTGAAAGGGTTACATTGTCAATTTAGGGTAATTACATGAAACACACACGCCATGTCATAAACAGAAAGGCAAAACACTCCCCCCAACCTCTGTATACATTCTAGGCAATCCAGAAACCCAGACACCTAATGCATATAAAAATAACAAATTAGGAAAGGAACATTGTTTACGCTATGAAGAAGACATCAACAATTCATCATACATAACAATAAAGATGATATAAACAATTTTCGCAATAACAGTACAGTATGCATCTAAAGGATTATGTTCAATTTAATCACAAATTGATTCTATGTTCCCTTCTATCAGTTTTAGAAACCATAATAATTTCCCTATATTAACCATCAACTAAAGGATGATTAAATTGATCCATCCTAAAGAAATAGTTCATTGCTAAATTTTACAACATTAATTAAATTACATTTAATTAACACTAAATAAATCACATTTTATTAGTATTAAATAAACTAATTCAATTAACATTACAGAAACCAAATAAACATATTATAAATTAAAATATAATATAAATTAATTATATTACAGATTAAATATAATATAAATTAAACATGTAAAAGAAAATTAAATATAAACATTGATTAGACATATTATAAATTAAATATAATTAAAACTAATCTTAATACAAATTAATTAAAACTTATATTAAATAAAATTTAATTAAATTATAAATTAACAATATTTAATAAAACCGATATTAAATGGCATAACGAAATTTTGTTTTAATTACTAAACAACTTTATAAGTTGTTCGGGGGGAGCGGGTCCCTCGCGCCCCCCCTCCATGTAATAAGGCATCCGTACGCTGCCGTAGCAGTCCGGATACCGTAAGGTAACCCAGCTGCCAGCAGTCCAGACTGCGAACGCAGCCGGCTGCAGGGTGGGGTAGGTGGGTGGAGCCAACCGCCCCCCCTTATCATATGCAAAAAATTTTTTATAGTTTTTTTTTAAACAAAACAAAACTATTGCGACTCCACTTTTTATTTATTTATTTTTTTATAAATTTTTTTCCTAACGAATTTTAATATCATCTTTTTAAAAGAGAAGATTTTATATTTATTTTTTAAACAATTTCTGAAAACGAAAAAGAAATAAGAAAGAGATTTTTTTTCGTCTTATTCTAATCTCGTCTTTTTCTGGGCTTTAATATTTTTTTTATTGGTGAAGTTTTTTTTCATTGGACTGTATTTTTCCAGTGAGTAACTTTTTCCCAAATAATTAATTTTTACAAGCAATAATTTCAAAGGTATGATTTTTTTTTTTCCTCCTCTATAGTTTAGACTATAAAGCAAATTAATTTATTATTTTCTAGGAGTTCTATGTTGAATTTTTCTACGAAATTTTGCCAGCATAACACTACCATGCCAAGTCTAAATAAAACATAAGAAATTCAAATCCAAGGGTTGTATAGATACCCGAAAACACAAAAACACTATTAAACCACCTAGATACCAAAAGATTAAACATGCATCTATTCAAAAACTGAAAACCTCAGAATTGCAAAAATTGGAACAATACATGGAACACAAAACCTACCTAGATTTCAATGCAAGAAACTGAGGAAAGGTGCCCTTGAAGATGATAGAAAACCTGAAAACCTCCAAGCACAAATCAACCACAAATCTAGAAACCATGAAGATCCAAGCACATGCAAACCAAGAAGTCACACAAATCTCTAATCCAACAAGCAACCATAAAAACCCTCAATTCTCCAAAAATCTAAGAACACCAAAAGCTATCCAAAAATGCCTTCACCCAAAAGCCTGTTATGAGAGAATGAGAATAGAATTCTCCTAAAGAGAATCAACTTCCCCAAATTATGCAAACCCTCATGACAACTTCCACGTCAATCCCTAAAAAGACTCAACTTGAAATTGAAAGAAATTCATAATTAAATAATTAAAAATATCTTTTATTCCACAACTCAACTTTGACTCCTAATATCTAGTTGAGATTTTTGAATTTGAAAATACTTTTTCAACACATTCATGCACATGTAATTAATAAAATATCAAATTAAATAAATTAATATTTATATCACAATAATACATGCAACTAAATATTTAATCATTTAATTAATCATAAAAGTATATTTACTTTAATTTTCAATTAAATACTTAATTAAATCAAAATATTTGAATATTTGAATTTAATTAATTATCTCAAATAAACATAGGATATAATTAAATATTTAATTTAATTATAATCCATTCAATCATAAAACATGGAAAATCACTCAATAACCCAATAAATCACCTGAAAGCAAACACAAGCAAATACAAACATACTCAAGGAAGGGGTATTTGAATTCCTGTCAACTAGACGAATTTGGATAGGGTAGTCAAACTGAAACTCATCCAACATTAGGATGATTAGGCTTAGGTTAGGGTTTTGGATCTATATGTTACCTCCCCTCTTTACCATTGAGATGAATATATGGGCACGCTCACTCCTGCCAATTCAGGGAAGACGATGCCATGTACCTGCAAACCTGTCATCAAAAGAACACGCATGTACATACAGTATAATATCACAAACAATGATAGGAATCGGTCGAACATGTGGATCTCGCAAAGCAAGTAACTACGTCTCCGTCCTCTACCACAACAACACATCAACAAGTACATCAATATATAAAATGAACATACACATGCAAGTATGGGGTAAGTGCATCATAATCATAAATCAACATGTAATAATCATCATGATAATATCATTACATCTATCTATGCATATGATAAATCCATAACATCATAATCAAGAATCACCATCAAATGAAAGAATAATAGCTCACATGAAATGTAGCCTAAAAGAATTCAGCCAATCAACTGAAATAACTCCCTAAAAGAGTACAACATCAAAACTGAAAGAAAAATATGAGTGGGTATTATAGTCTACTCTACTAATAAGATTATCCCTAATTTTGGTATTGTTGGTTAGGACCTTGATTTTGCTGCTAAAAAGGTTGTCTATGTTAATCTCTAAGTTTTGTTGATGATTAGTGACCAATACTAGTCATTTACTTAGGCAGTTTTAGTTGGTTATCACTGTGGTCGAGCTAAACATTAAAGGTCGAGCAACATTACTGAGCAAGTTTTAGGTTGCTGAGTTATATCATGCCGAGCTGAGTAGAATATTAAGTGTCGGGCGATAGAAATGTTAAGTGCCGAGCAGAATAGTTTTTTCATACATGTCAGGATTGATTCAAACTTTGATGTAAAAATTTTAGGCCGACTTGTATGAGATTTGGGTCAACATTTGTATGCATTTAATATTTATCTACTGAGTTAATTATGCATTTAATTATTTTATACCATGCATGGCATGGAGCCAATCAGGAAATTAGAATGCATTAGAAGCATAAATTATAGATCTTGATCGTTGATCTAGATCTCGCTGCCAGATCTGTAAAGACATATAAGATTTCTTCTAACCCTAGAAAATAAGTGTGTGAGAGATATATAGTTTGGAAGAGAAGGGTTATGTTCTTGAGAGATGAACAATAAGTCATTTTGAGAAGAAGCCTAGATCAAGCAGAATGACAGAGCAGTGAAAAGCAGAGTAAAGACATATCAGATTGTGAGATCACAGAAGGTATTGAAAAGAGAAGCTCTGTCATCAACATCTGAGTGCATAACGAAGGATCACTACTTGAAACTTTCTAACAGGTGTATCAGGTGAAATCTCTTAACATAGTGGTTCTAGAAGACCATTTTAAATCTCTTAGCTGAGTGCTTACTTTGCTATAAGTTAAAATCCTTTAACAAGGTAGATTGTAATGATCTTTAGTTCTTAACCAAACAGACCTTTAACTAGGTCGATTGCATGTTGCAATCAAACTCTTGTAGCCCTAACAGGCATACTTTATTGCTGTAGTAGTGAAGATTTTTTTGGTGTCATCCCCACCCCAGTTTTAACCTATTTGGGTTTCTGGGTTACCAAAATTCTATGTTATGAGCTATACATTTCATGTTGTTGATATTATCTGATGTTAGGTTAAATTCATATATGTATGAATGTGGATCAATTTGTTTTAAGTGGTTAAGTTTTAAGATCTGATTCACCCCCCCTCTCAGCATCTTTCTTTCCCCATTATTGTACTTCCAACAATTCGTATCAGAGTGCAGTTCACCTATAAAATCCTTTAATCAGCTTGTGAGTATAGATCTTGAGATGGAGGTTTACAAGTTGGGTAAAGTCATTGAGAATCAGAAGATCAAGATTCAGCTAGCATTACATCAGCTTGAGATAGCAAGACAAGAATTGAAGAAATCATTGATAGCTGGGAAAGATTTGGCCAAACAAATGAATGATATTCATTACCAGGAAGATGACACTGCAAATCTATTTCAGAATGGAGATTCTACTAAGAGCGATGCAGAAATTGTAGATCTACTAGAAAAAAAACAATGCACTATGTGAAGAAGTCAGAAACTTGAAAAGAGAACAAGAAATGCAAATAGTGAGACTATGTGAAGTAGTGGAACAAAAGAAGAAAGTTGAAGATGAAAAAGCTATGGCAGAAGAAGATAAAAGAGTGATAACCGTTAGACTTGATGAAAGGACACATGATGTGAAAATGATGAAAATCAATCAGGTTGACATGGAAAATCAACTGCTACTTGCAAATCAGGAGATTCATAGGAAAGATATGGAAATGATGAATTTGAGATCTGAGAATAATCAATTGAAAGATGACTTGAGATCTGAGAAGGAATTGAATGAAAGGTTGAATAAACCTAATGAAGCTTTGACTCATTTTGAGAATTCGATGGAAGCATCAAGGAGGCCAAAGGATTATTCTGGATTAGGTCACACTGAACCAAAGACATCTGCTAAGAAAGGAGAATCATCTAAGAATGGTGAAAGGAGGAATGCAAAGATAAAGCACAACAAGTCTGTTTTCCACCACTGTGGAAAAACAGGTCATACAAAAAACATTTTCCGAAGCAAGAAAGGTAAGTCCAATCCTAAACCTAAGTTCAATGGTTACTATTTTAATTGCAAGAAATTTGGACATAAAACACATGAATGTTGGGCTGAAGCAAGTGATGCACCTCCCAAACCAAGATTTAATGGTTATTGTTACAAGTGTCAGAAACATGGTCATAAAGCACAAGACTGTAGATCCAATGCTAAACAACAATGGACATCAAAGACACAAACAAAAGCATCTAGGAAAGGCAAAACTTACAACTGGGATTATAATACAAGGTAGAGTTGTCATTACTGTGAAGAATATGGACATGCACCTAAAGATTGCCTAAAGACACATTTCAGAGGGAAATCTAAGAGTTGGTTGAATGGAAGCCTAGTCTGTTTTAGTTGTTTGAAGATAGGTTACACTAAGAGAGAATGTAGGATAAGAGTTCCTACTACTGCTAAAGAAACAAGAGCACAGATGAATCAAACATGGGTAAGGAAAACAGAGTCGAGTAGTAGTGAATCCACTGAAGCCGAGGTCACCCAATCCAATGGATTAGGTGATCACACCATCTCTAACTGAGCAATAGTGGTATGTAAGGAATTGTATTTAAATTTCAAATCTTACATTAGTTCCTAATATATAAATGTGCCAAAGTCCATATCTGCATATGTTAAGATGCACCTAGACATGTTTGTGACAAGTGCCAGGAAGAGTTAACTGCACTATAGGTGTTGAGTTGGTTGGTCGAGTAAGTTGTGTGATGGTTGAGTATGGTAAGTTGAGTGGTATGCAAGTTGTGTTAGTTAGCCAATGACAACTGGCTTGCACTAACCTAACAGGTAGGATATTTATTTCTTACCTATCTTGACCTTTCGAGTCTATATAAGGACAAAAATTCTATTCTTCATTTTACCTTGTGGTTTTTTAGCATGCACAGAGTGATTGAAGAAATTGTATAATTGACCTTAGTAAAGTTTGTTTCAAAAAATTTGTCAGCGTGTCGTCGGAAAACCTAAGTTGAATAGTGCAAAGTGTTACTTGCTGAGGTACCCTGTTCTTCATTCTCAAACCCTAATTTCAGAGATTATGGCTACAAGTTCTTCTGCACCAATCAAAGGAATGGAGGAGGAGCTGAAACAAATTAAGTTAGTAAGAAGTGATGCATGTGCACCACCTAACTTTCGAGTCATTCCTGAAAGTGCCATTTGAAGTGATCTAAACAGAGCCCTCTCATCAATCTGACCAAAGGTACTTATGATCCATGATGTTATATCATGTTACATGGTTAAGATTGGTGAATTGGGTGATAGAGAATTGAGGAAATCCTACAACAATTTATGTGAAAATGGAGTTCTAAAAAATGAATTCAAGCATTTAGTCGACAAAGGGTTAACTCATGCCCTAGATTTTCCGCCAGACTTCAAGGATGAATGGATCAAGGTTTTTATAAGACAAGTTCATAATATGCATATGTGGCTGGAAAATGGACTAGTTAGGATCACAAAATATATTATTCATTGAGTAACTAGATATCATGTTATCAGTGGTAAACAAACAATGAGAGATCAAAGTAAAGAAGAGATAGCAACTAACACTGGAGCTGTCTGGAATAATAGAGGTATGACTATCTCTACAATTGAAGATTTAGAAGTTGATTTTGGAGTGAGACTGATTGCACACAAGTTCTATTAGTCAAGCTGACTGGATAGTGTTCCCTATACAGTCATGGACCAAGCATGGAAGATAGTCAAGAAGAATCACACCTGCGACCTTGTCGAGCTGCAATTGACACAACTAGCTGAGAACTTACTATCAATCAGAAAAGCTAAAAGCTCATCATGTAAGTTTGGCTCTTTACTAGTTTGCATATTCTTCTATGTACATAATTCATTTCCTGCACTGGGAAATATTTTTTGGAAAAAGGATAGACCTATTACTGTATAGATCAGTGAATGTATTCAACAATTGGGCAATAATTTCAATAGTATTATGGGAAACTACTTTGTGGAATTCAAAAAGAGAATGAGGTTGAGGAATAGAATTCCTAATTCACTTGTGTAAAAGTAGTATGAAGAGATATGTATCCTAGTTGATACAGATTACACTTACATTCAGGCTGTGACACCTAGGGTATCATGGCTGGAGCCATTTCCCTATGAAGTTAACATTGATGAAACATCAGCAGCTATCACAACACTCCTAGTAGAGGAGATTGATACAAAAGAAAAGAGATTTGAAAATTATGATGAAGCTAAGGAAAAGATATCCATGAGTCTTAAGGTAGGAACCATGGAGAGAAAGAGGAAAAATATTGTGAAAATCCTAAAAAAGATGGTTGGATTGCCGAGTGATGAGGAGCTAGAGGATGCACTTCTAGACATATCTACTAGACAAGGAGAAGATGTATCTGAAGAACAAGAAGTAGAAGTTAGTGAATTTGAAGAAGAGATTACTGTTAAGAAAAAAGGAAAGAAACTAGCAGTAGCCAAGGTAACCAAGTCAAGTAAAGAAAAACCTAAAGTTACCCCTCCCATTGCAAATCATCCAAGGACAAGGGCATATGTTTCCACATCACCAGCAGAGCAAAAAAAATTTTATGTAAAGAAGGTTGGAGAGAGTAGTTATGGATCAAATAAAAAATTTGCAACAAAGGCTATGTCAAGCCTACAAGTAAAAAGACCAAGAAGGAAACTGCATTTGGATCCAGAAAGTGATGAAGACAAGACTGAAATTGATGAGCCCAGCAACATACCATCAGCACCATTCAAGAGACCCACTGATATTAATGAGGTATGTGAGAATTTGAGAAATTCTGTAGGTTTATCTGGCTTTAAGTTTATCAAGTATGAAAAATTGAAGGTAGAAGATAAGCATAAAGTTCAGGAAGCTCTACTAGATATGATGAGAAATTTCAAGTTAACTCCTGTACAGATAGGAAACAATGTGTCAATTGAGGTATATGAGTTTCTATCTGGATCACAACTGAGAGACGGATAAGAGAAGGCACATTAGCTCAAGTCATTCCTGAGCTAACTAAGAAACAAAGAGAAAAATTTCTTGAAGAGTATAAGCATAAATTCATACCTAAACAAAGAGGTTATGCTATTTTGAAAAATGATATTGAAGGTATAGTACAATAGAGTACTAGGATTTGGAAGGAAATCTTTGGATTGATTGCTAAAAAAGAGAAGAAGACTGATGAAGGAACATCTGAGCTTGACAAGACTGGAGCAGAACCAAAAGAACAAATAGAGATAGTAAACATTTTTGATCTAACAATTGACAATCCAATTGATGTGACAATTGATGACTCTAGCAATTTGGATGTCGAGGGTTAGAATGAGCTGAGAGATTCAACTATGGAATCACCTATTAAGGCAACTGAGGCTGAAGGAGAGAAGAGTACAAAGGAAGATGAAGAGAGAACTCAAAAGGAACCTGAGCATAAAGATGCTAAAAAAGAAGCATAAAAGGAGAAAACAAATAAACAAGAGGTAATTACACAACATTCACCTATTTTAGATGTTGTGAAATCAGTTCTAGATAGTAGTGAGGAGGTAAGGAATACTAACAATGAGCCTAAAGAACAAAAGGTAGTGCAAGTGTTGGTTGATCTACCACACTCTGCAACATCAACTCCCACTAGACTTAAAGCAGGAGGCATGCTTGATCAATAGACAATTTTGACTAAATTGAAAGATGCAATGGTGACTACTACTGAAACTGGAAAAGGTATTGTAGAAAAGAAGCCAAGCAGTAGCTCACCTGAATTTAAGAGGAGGAAAGTTATGAGGAAGAAGTCTCTGATTCTTGATGTCACATTAGATGAAGTTATTGTGATTCCACCATGGGATCCCAATGTTTTGTCTTATGAATAGATTGAGACTCTTCAAGAACTACTCAAGAGGAAGAAAAGACAGGAGGAAATGAAAAGAGAGCAGAAGCAAAAGCAAGTGTTACATGACATCAAGGACATATTTGTAAAAGCTATTGACATGGAAGATGAAGATCCTCAAGCTCCTATTCTTGAACAGTTAGTTCATATTGTGCAAAAGGTAAATGATGACAACATTGAAGCCAATGAAAAGATATTGCAATGGTCTGAGAGGAAATTTGAGAACAAAGTACTAGCAAAAATCTCAGGAGAGATTGTAGTAAATTAGGTTGAACTTTCTTCTCTTATAGAAATTTTGGAGGAATTTGCAACTAATGTTTATTCTTTGTATAAGAAGTTATGTAATGTTGAATTCTTCAAAAAGGATAATCTACAGACCTTAGAGAAATTGCAATTAGACTTAAAGTCAACTAGAAGTTCACTGAGTATGGATGCTAGCACTAGCTCCTTACATTTCAACAGATTGACTTATGCACAAAGGAGGATAGCCGAGCTCATGGCTGAAGATGGTCGGATTAGGACCAAATTGATTACTATCTAGACAAGCCCGATACCTCATCTGGAGGTCATTCAGAAAGAAATTTCATCTGCAAATGAATTGGTTAAAAGAGATTCTCATCTCTCCACTATAGAAAGTTTAGTAAGTCTAGCTGCCGAGCTAGAAGTCAAGATAGAGGTTATGAAGTTTGTTAAGGATAGTTGGGACACTTTATTTGCATCCACCTTACAACTTCATAAACAATTTTTGGACAAGTATAACTTGACCCCACTTGCAATCAGTGACAAAAACAAGGGGGAATCTGACAGGACTGACAAGGATACAACATAAGGAGATCAGTAAAGGTATCAATGTAAATAATTTTTTGAAGGCATGTATACTATGTAAATTTTTTTGTATATAGTATGATGTACATTCCTAGGGGGAGTACATTGTGTACTTAGGAAACATTTTGGATGGAATGAATCAAAATGATAAGTGTGTTTTTGCCACTAATATCAAAGGGGGAGATTGTTAATCTCTAAGTTTTGTTGATGATTAGTGACCAACACTTAGTCATTTACTTAGGCAATTTTAGTTGGTTATCACTATGGTCGAGCTAAACATTAAAGGCCAAGCAACATTGCCGAGAAATTTTTAGGTTTCCAAGTTACATCATGCTGAGCCAAGTAGAATATTAAGTGTTGAGAGACAAAGATGTTAAGTGTCAAGCAGAACAATTTTTGCATACATGTCAGGATTGATTGAAACTTTGATGTAAAATGTTTAGGCCGACTTGTATGAGATTTGGGCCGACATTTGTACACATTTAATATTTTTCTACTAAGTTAATTATGCATTTAATTGTTTTATACTATGCATGGCATGGAGCCAATCAGGAAACCAGAATGCATTGGAAGCATAAATTATAGATCTTGATCATTGATCCTGATCTCGCTGGCAGATCCATAAAGACATATAAGATTTCTTCTAACCCTAGAAAATAAGTGTGTGAGAGATATACAGTTTGGAAGAGAAGGGTTGTTGTTCTTGAGAGAGGAACAATAAGTCATTTTGAGAAGAAGCCTAGATCAAGCAGAATGAAAGAGTAGTGAAAAGAAAAGTAAAGACATATCAGATTGTGAGATCATAGAAGGTATTGAAAAGAGTAGATCTGTCATTAGCATCTGAGTGCATAACGAAGGATCACTACTTGAAACATTCTAATAGCTGTATCAAGTGAAATATCTTAACACATTCATTCTAGCAGACCGTTTTAAATCTCTTAGCCAAGTGCTTACTTTACTGTAAGTTAAAATCCTTTAACAAGGTAGATTATAATGATCTTTAGTTCTTAATTGAACAAACCTTTAACCAGGTAGATTGCATGTTGCAATCAAACTCTTGTAGCCCTAATAGGCACACTTTATTTCTGCAGTAGTGAAGATTTTGTGGGTGTCATCCCCACCTCAGTTTTACCTATTTGGGTTTCTGGGTTACCAAAATTCTATGTTATGAGCTATACATTTCATGTTGTTGATGTTATCTGATGTTAGGTTAAATTCATATATGTATGAATGTGGATCAATTTATTTTAAGTGGTCAAGTTTTTAGATCTGATTCACCCCCCCCCCCCCTCTCAGCATCTTNCTGATTCCCCCCCCCCCCCCCTCTCAGCATCTTACTTTCCCCATTATTGTACTTCCAACAGTCTACTTCCTAGATTCTATTTTTTAATATTAGTCAACTCATTACTCATGGTCTGTAATAGTTTCTTCATTTCTTGTTGACTACTTCTCAATTCAAGTAGCTCTTGAGAAGGGCCTACTTTGGATTCCTCATAGCTAGTGCTAGCTTGAGGTGTTATTATAGTGGGTATGGGAGTGAATGGAGGGAGGCTCAAGGGCATGTTGGGTTGAATATTAGGGAAGATAGGAATGGGTGGCATTGGGGCTATCATACCAGCCTGAATCAAATAATTTTGTGCTTTTACAACTATGTCAAAAGCCTGAGGTAATGAAGTACCTCCAATGGATTAGATCATGACAAATATGTTTCTATTAAAAAATTTCAAGAAATATAGAAAAGCATGATTTTCTGAAGGCCTCATAGAGATAGGAATCATATTTCATGTCTCATGAAATCTATTATTAAAGTCTTTCATCTACTCTTGAGGAGCTCTCTTTATAGTTGTGAGTTGCTCAACCAGGGATAGATGGTCTTATTTATCCTCAAAATATTTTCTAAGGGATTCTCTTAGTCTATCCCAAGAATCAATAGTGCCAACTGCAAGATTCCTAAACCACTGTAGGCCCTTGCCTTTAAAATAAGTTGCCAACAACTTAGCAGCCACATCTTCTTCAATGATATGATGAACGTTACAGATTATAGCCACATCTCTTATGTGTTCACAAGTTGTTGTCTAGCTTTCACCTGTGAAATCAGGCAAGCTCTTTAGTGTTGCTAAGGGCACATCATGGTGCTAAGAAAAATTCAATGGGCTACCCTGATGAAAGTGTACAAATGCAAACTTCCTTACCATTACAGGATTTTTGATCTATTGAACAACAACTATGTGGGTTGTATTTGAACCAGGAAGTGGAGCTGAATCTTCTAGAAATTCCCTATTTAAAGATCTTCCTGTCCTTCTTGAATGGAAAATAAAGGGTCTCTCCTATAAAATAGGGGGTGTAGACTATACTCTCCTTGTAGGGAATGTCCTTTGAGATGATCTCCCCTTTCTTCTTGTTGGTGTCACCAAATATGCTTTGAAGAGAAACCTCTTTAGGTCAGTACTATGCAATCAACATATCAGAGATAATATAGTCTTTTAAGATGATCTCCTTTTTTGGTCCCACATAGTGTGCTAGAATTTGTTTACACTAAATTGTACACCCTGTTAAGTGCTTGAGCCTAACAATCTAGTATAACATGGGAATCACTTCTAGGTTGTGGGACCTCTACTAACTAAATTGAAGCCTCTAGGTTCTAGGTTGGTTCCTCTTGGATAATCACCTTATTTTCTTTTAAACATGAAAGTAAACGGGATAGAAGGAGAACTGAAGGGAAATAACTGAAAAGAAAATTATCCTACTAGGTGATGCACCAAAGGTAACATGAATCACAACACAGTGACCAAAACTAGCATGAAATATTGAATCTAGCAGAACACAACTTCCTAAATAGGCTTGCATAAATATTTCATAGAGAGGTCTGAAATGAAAGGGGGCTATTCAAGGAAAGAGAAGATCTCACAAACAATAGCATGTTCAATGGAATAGACACAGACTATGACCTGCAGAAAAACATCCACTCCAGAAAATAGGCATAGGAATGAGACAAGATAACAAGGGATGGAAAAAATCCACAAGATTATCCTTATCAAATCATCCACAATAGCACACAAAGATTCAAAAAGAAAGAATGCTCAAGAACTCCAAGATTTCTCTAATATTAGCCACTATATTATGCTTCAAAAAGAATCCCAAAATGCATGAGAACTTGGGGGTAGGAAAAATATCATAGAAATTCCTACATAAGCCTTGGAAGACTGAGAATTACTGCACATGAAAATATTGAGGATAGAGAAAATGACACAGAAAAATTCTTGAACCTATTTAAAAAAGAAAAATAAACAACTTTTATATAACCTCCCCTAGCACACAGACTCGAGAGTCAATCAATCAATAATTTAGGGAAGAATTAGGGTTACAATAGATATTCAATAATCAATGTAGAAACCCTAAACCAGTCAAGTCTTCTCATCAATGCGCTCAGAAATATCTCAAAATATCAGATACAGTCATGAATACATCTCACATCACCATAAATTTGATCAGAGAAGTCGGTTGATCCATCTACTTTGCCTAAAAGTTGAAAATGTCTCCACCACCATGAAAACCTTGAGAACAATATTTAAATATTTTAATTCAAACCCAAACGGTCACAGGTGGCAGGGAATGCTTGATCAACGGCTCAGATTTGAAACTTTACTATCTTTAAAACATGACCATCGATCTGCCTTAATCTACTCACGAGAATAGGATCAGATCTGCCACACAAAACACAGGCGTAATGCCTTAAAGGTTATACATCCTCATATTTATGATGAAGGCATTACGACCACCATTCAATCTTCACAAACTTGCTTTACCTTTACTGCATTTAACCTAGGATTTAGGACGTCATCTGTGCCACATGTCATCACGACTTGATGGCTTGAACATTAGATCTAGATCACTTTGTCTTTAAGCCTTTATGTTGTCCATCTGATCAAATAAGACTTGACCAGTCTTTACTATACCTTTGTCTGACCAGCCCGGCCCCACCATGAACATGTTTCCTTCAGGATTAATGGATAGATTTTGATCAATTTGTCTTTAAGTCATTAAGCCAGCTGTTGGATTAAAGAAACTTGCTTAAAGATTAACTTTACCTTGGTTATGAATTGCAGGTCCCACTCAATTTAAAAAGACACATGTCATTCAGGCTTAATGGATTTATTGCTAGGTCTCAAGCACTTTAGATTTAAGCCTTTAAGCTGGCCATCCGATCAAACTAAACTTGATCGGTCTTTAACTTGGCTCAATGAGTGAGCGATAAGCCTTTCTGATAACCCCGTCACTCACTCGCACAGTCAAGATGACATTCCACAAGATCATCATGACTGCATGACCACACAAAGACTATTTAAGAAATATAGCATGACTACGTGACTAAGCATAAAAGGTGACCATTTTAGACAACTTAAAAAATGTGAAGAATTGTGACCTCAAGTGGTGAAAAAGGTAATGAAGGAATAGAACAGCCACCAAGGAGTTAAGGTTTAAGAGGCTTCAAGGGTTTCTACATATGAAAGACTCAAAACCAGACCTAGAAAATGTAGAGATCCAGGTAAAGGCTAGGAATTAGGTGCAAAAACATACAAGCTGGGCTTTACCCTTGTGGGAGCCTCATTTACTCCACTTGTAGCCAAAATTTCATAGGATAGGAAATTTGGGTAACAGTAACTATTTGTATTAAAAAATACCTTGGTACAGGTAGAAAATGTCTAATGTTGTATGAACAGTGAATGAACAATTGAATAAGACTGTATTTTGATCATTTCAGAGATATATATGAGTTATCTTATGTGATTTTTTACTTGAAAAAATATAAAAAATCATCCAAGAGGCCCTAGAAGGTAACATTTAATACTTTGGAATGTTTTGAGAGTCAATTGGCACGATTGTTTCTTCATTCACAGTGAATTAACACTGTTCTGTATAGTTTTCCTTAATATTTTGATTTGTTTTATGAAAACAAACCATTCCATGGACTCAAAGGCATATAATCCATGTAATATGATCCATTTAACATTGTACCATAGTATTTAACCTTGCATATGCAGATAAGGTGAAGAAAGGAAGGCAATCACAATCATCGATGGTGAAAATGATTGAAATTGGTTACAAATGTATTACAGAGGTATAATAGCGTGTGCATGGAGTATTGAATCAAGTGTTGGTTGAATCTAGAAACTTTGGGAGATAGGACATTGTGAAAGCCCTAGCCTTAAGGGTTTGAGGAGTCAAATTTGGGGCTTTTGTGTTTCTACTAAATCTGAGTCAAATTCGTTTTGGATTTGGGGTATTGGAGACATATTAAGTCACTTTCCAAGAGTGGGGTCTTTGGGATACAAGGAGTTGGAAGTTGCTTTTTTAATTCATCAATTTTCATGCATTTGTGTAGGGGTGCAGTCAGAGTTCTATAGATTGGTCCAAAACACTATTAATCAATCCTTTGATATGTTTAATAAAGGGATAGAAGCTATCTAAAATAGTTGTTTTTTCCTTTGATGCTTTGGATAAGTTAGTAGTTATAAAAAAAATTCAGTCCCTGCAGGGCTACAAAATTGGACAATTAGATCTCTGGAAATTTGGGAGAAGATTGGGGGTTGGGTGCCTTAGGGGTTGTAAATGACCTTGAAACCTATTGAATATCTTTTAATGCAACCTATAAACATCATTCATGTCACCTTGGGTTGTTGGGAGAAACATTGTCATATTTGAGTTCATTAAAGGCTTCAAGGGTTTTAGAAACCATAGTCACCATTTTATGTTTATAACCATTCATTACTATTTATAATTCTACGTCCCTTCCGTTTGCATCAATCTTGGCCAAATCTTGATGGATAATTTTTCTAAGCCTACCTATAAGGTGATTTCAATAAATGATGAATATTTGACAGATGCTAATATGATTTACAGAAGTTAATGATGGTAGTTTGAGAAGATCAGTGCAAGTTTCTTTCTATCATTAAGATATAGAAGCCATGGACACCTCATATATATTTTTGAAATTCTGATCCAAGCTCATGGGAGAATGTTTTTGAACAAATTTGCACAACTACTTCTACGTAGAGGAATTAAGGAATATCTAAAAGTTTGCAACGGGTCACTAAATGTTTTTTCCTTTAGTCTGATGGCAGTAACCTACTACTAGGTAGATCTTTTATTAAAGGCTTGAAGCTCGTTCTCTCCCTTGGATTATAAAAGGTAATTTAGGGCCTCCTTGTTAAGGATACTTTTTTTGGAGGAACATTTGAGAAAAAAGGGTTTCATTTCTCTAATTTTTGCAAGTGCAGGCAAAAAAATTATAAATATTGCAAAGTGTTTGAGTTAGGATGCTGACATATAGTTAGTTGTTTCTATTTTTTATGTCTTATTGAATTGATCTCCATGATTGTGTGTTACAATACAACTATCTCTAGTATGGAAATGTAGATTTATTTAAGTTGAAATAATCAAGGATTTTTCATCTTTGCAGGAACATTTGTTGTCTTGGATTTCATTTTTTATTGCCTTCTACTCTAGGAGTAGTGTAATTGCTTTGATAAATGGAATGAGGATTTTATGTTTCCAGATATATTGTAAAGAATGGTTGTGTGTGTGATATGTATTAGTTATCTTGTTATTGTTAGGTGATAACATTTTCAAGATCTTCAAGGCATTTTTGAGGTGTCACAATGTGAGATGATTTCCATTTGACTATGTTGCCCTTATCCAAGCACTGGCAAATCCTTTACAAGTTTTGTTTCAGTTTGGTCCCATTATTCAAAATCAAAATCATTTTAATTTTATATTGTTAGTATATGTATAAGTTAATTTTGTTCTCATCAAGTACTTAATGAAAGTGGGATTCTGCATAAAGTTGGTAAAGTTTAAACACTCACTACCTGTTGATCTAAGAACTATCTTCTTTGAAAGGTCTGAAGTTGTTGTTCAAGATGATTTTATAATATTATTTAGGCCGGAACAGCCTCCTGAATCTAGTGGAACTCAAAGTGAATAATTTTTTTCCCTTGTTGTGTTACATTTTTTTGTCTTCAATTTGTGGATAGAATTGGATATATTGTCTAAATTTTCAATCCCACAATCTAGGTCCCGTGTTTTCTCTTAGGATTGAAGGTAGCAAGAAAGTTCGCTAACAACATCTACATAAGAAAAAGGGATCATTATGATATGTTCTAGTAGGGGATGAGTAAATTATTTAGGATGTGTTCAGGACATAAATGTGTGTAGGGAAATATGATTTCAAAAGAAACTATTTTAACACTAAAAACAACTCAAAAACACAAATCAAAGAAGGAATTGGGATAAGGAAAGAAACGAGATTAAATAAATAAAATAAATATCAAAGAAAAATTATGATGCTCTTCTCAATGAGTAGATTTATCCCAAGAAGATAGATTTGATATGTGCTCACAATTTTGATAGCATAACGATGCTCAAATGTGCTCAAAGATGGAAAAATAGCTCTATGTTTTATAAGATTGCATAAGTTGTGTGTTGAATGAATGATAGTCATTGTAAATTTCTAAGTGTTTGAGGAATAATAAATGGAATAGTATTAAGGGTCAAGATTCAAGGAAGGAATATCAAGGGGTGGAGGATGATTTAGTTCTTAACTCTCATTGGAGGTTGACAAGTTTCAACACATGAGGGAATGTTAGGACAAGGTTTCTTGGAGGGAAGGAAATTTCAAGTGTGGAGAATATTTTTCATAAAAACCTTTCTTGTACCCATACTCCATGGAAGAATGGGATATGAAATTTTAAATTCCTTGGAGAGGAAAAATGGGATGGAGACCCATGTGGCCTACCCACCCAAAAGTGGGTAGCCTTTAAGGCTAATGGGAGAAATGATGTAAATAGATTTTTCATTTAATGCATAAGTTGGCTTTCTCCCTAACCATGGAATTAGGAATGTGAAAATGATTAGTGGGATAGGACTAGGCTAATGATGGAGGATTAGGAGTGCAAGTGACAAGTTAAGAGAATACAAGTCAGTGAGGGGGTATTGCATTCATGAATTAAATTAAATTAAAAAATAGGGAAAATATTGTGAGGGGAATTTAATTAAATAAATAAATATATTTAATTAAATAAATAAATATATTTAATTAATTAAAGAATTAAATGGATTCGAAAATGATCTATGAACTAGGTAATTTTATTAAATTAATGTATCTATTGGTCAGAGGAATAAGTACAAAATAATTAAATAATTATGAATTATTTAATTACTCAGACAACAAGGAGGATTAAAAACAATAAATTTGGTAAATTAGTGATGAACAAATTTAGGTGTCTACAATAAATGGAAGAGAAAATGATGAAGGTGATGGGATACAAAATATTTGTGTAGATAGCAAATTATTATTATACATACCACCAATCTTAAGCATCATGATATAATGGATAATGTTGATGATGTGCGAGGTGTGTGGGGGAATATCTTGAAAACACACTTGTTGTAGATAGCACAATGTTCCAATAAACATATTTTGAAAGCACACCATGATGTCAATGTTGCAATTAGCTAGAATTTGAAAGAAAAGACCAAACCACAAACTATTAGTACACAAAAATCCAAATGAATATTATCAAATATTTAACTAAAATGTACATAATAGGCTTCTATATATACACAAGAAAGTGAACTGAGAAGGTAGGAAAAAACAATTGATTATCCCTACATAGGTGTGACACATGTGAGCAATGTGACATGTGTTCATGCAAGTGGAAAAAAATGATGCAATGGATGTCTCCAAAAGTAGCACACATGTCACAACTAGATCAAGTGAGACAAAAGAATAAAGCACATAAATAAACTTAAGCTTCTATGTGAATCGATCAATCTAGAAAGTGTTAACAACTAAATATTAGGTCCAAGTTGTTGGGTCCCTTGTCTACAAGTCAGGTTTCAAGATGGATGTGATTCTAGTCTCGATTTGATTCTATTTCTCCTCTAGATTTGACCTAGGTGTGTCCCCAACACACATTTTCCCTATTGGTTTGGTAGACATTCCTTGTGGGTCTAGCACCATCGAACCCATAAGGAACCCAGGTGCATAGGCAACACTTGAGGCAAACTAGGAGCAAACTTGAAAGAACCCAAGCATGGATCGCATGTGCGAAAAAGGGCCCCACATACCTTGAAATTTTTTTAACACCCCATTAAGTCCCTTGCAACCCTAGATTTGACATAGTAACATCTTCTTTGATAATGTTTTGACATTTCATTCTTCTTTAGAGTATTTTTCATCATTTTAGCTTAGTTTTATAAGTGTTGCATATTTCTTTGAAGGTGAACACAATGAAGGAATGAGACACACACTAAGGGTTTAGGAATCATTGGAGAAAGTAGATTTACCATTCAAAGGTGAGTGAATCATCATTTTTTTTCTCAAGTTTTTAATATTTTTTTATTTCAAATTATTTTTAATTTATTTTTTTCAAGATTTTTTTAATAATCTGGTATACTTTGTTTGCATATTAAGGGGTTATAATCCCATTTTTTCACCTTTTTAATAACCTGGTTAAAGGATTTACAAATAAGACTTGTTAGGGTGTGCCCGGTTAAGGGATTTTCTTGTAGAAACTATTAAGAATCAACAAGTGAAAGTGATCTGAGAAAATATTGTTAGTAATAACTGAGAGGGGGTGAATCAGTGGCCTCAAAATATTCCAATAATCAACCCAAAAACTTAGTACCACAATATTAAGCCTCTATTTATCTTCAGTCCTATAAGATGAATGCCTCCAAAAGCAATTATCAAAATACTACTACTCAGAATGCTTTGTTAAACCTTATACTGTGTGTTTACAAAATAGCAGTCTGTTAATTTACCGAAAGACAGTAAATTATCTAGAGTATACCGATCAATCCAGTTAAGCTATGTGTAATGCAAAACACTAAATTAATGACTCATAAACACATTGACACATGGATTTTTAACATGGAAACCCTGTTAAGGGAAAAAACACTTGGGACTGGTAACCCAAAATTTTCACTCTTCTGAAGTGAGCTCGGTGAAGAGCCAACCCTGTTAAAGGTTAAGAACACACTGTTAGGTGTGACCTTGTTAGAGGATTTAAAATTTTAGTCTGTCACTTGATAATGGGCATCTCTATGCACTACCTTCCTTGATCAAACACTCACTTGGTCTGTCAATAGGTATCTGGCATCTCATGCTATCTTCATGATCAAAATTTTTGATACTCCTTGGGATGTATCTCAATATAGAAAGGATCTTTAAATCCCACTTGGTTAAGAGACTTTCTGAATCAATGGTTAAACTAAAATAGTATGATCTATTCACAAATACAACTTATACTTGCAGATTTTTAGATCTATTGTAATCTCATAAAACTAATATGATCAATATATCTTTGTTTATACCTTTGCTCCACTTTGATTCTTCTTAGAGATGTCGTGCTCTGTTTCTCAGTGTTCACAAAAAACTTTAGCTCTTTCCTCAGCTTGATTGATCAGGACTATATTAAGTTGTTCTTCATCAGTTTCTCTTCAGCATCCTCTTTTCATTCATTCACACACATAATTTGTAATGAATTAAGTTGTCTCTTTATAGACATTATATCACCATTGTTAGGTTCTTGATTTTCTTGATCTTGGCGTGATCCACAATTATCGCCAATTATATTTAAAGAAAAACTCATGTTTTATCTCACAGAGATCTTCTTGCCAACTAGACAAAACAACTTTAAATCCTTTACTTATCTTTGGCTTTATCTTATCAATGAAAAAAAAGATAACTACCAGTTAAGTCCATATTTAGCTCTGCCAAATAGATATTTTTTCATTTCTAAACTCAAGTCAATTTCAGTGTTTTAACTCTTTGATACCTTCGGTCAACACTCCAGTTCCCCTCGGGCTTCTCCGTCGGTTTACACTATGTTTCTAGCCATCATTTATGCTTTTTATTTTTCTCGTTAGTAATTCTTATCGGTGTTCTTGCTCGGGCATCACTGTGACTTGACTTTTGGTGATATCTATCCATCGGGTTCTACTAGCCATCAGTGTTTGAAGTCACATTGTGAATTCTTTTCTTTTATGCATTACTGAAAGCATAATTTTTTCTCTTTCATTCTCTGAAGTCTTTGACACTTTGATTATAACTGAATACATTATATCAAGTTGACATCAATGACAATACAATCCATTAACTAATTTAATGTCTTGCATTATCCTTCTGTATTTCGGTGATCAACTTAACATCTTCAAACATTCAATCAGTTACATGTCATCAATCTCTCCCTTTGGAATTGATGGAAACATACTACATTATCATACTATACTATTACTAATACAATATGAAATATAATAGTTTCATCAAGATTTCCTATTGTAACTATTACAAATGTTTGGCTTTCGTTAAGCTCAAAATAGCTTAGATTTGTTTCTTGCAGAATGGTTGTCTTCAATCTTCAATCCCTTCACTGGATAGATGTATCATCTAATATCTCTATTCTGACATGTGCTCTATCTTGTCTATTCCTCCTCTTGATAGTTTCTTTTTCCTTTGACAATACTCTTTCTCTTTGTCTGAACTCTCTCCCTTTGTTACTTCTCTTCCTTAGATGGATATTTCATATGTAATCAATTTCTCTCCCTTTGAATATTGATTAACTCTTCCTTCTGATTCTTAGGAACTTCACTTCATGGATAATGATATAATCTCTCCCTTTATCATATCTCTCAATGAGATAATCTCTCCATTATGATTCTATGAGATAATCTCTCCCTTATGATCCTTTTGATAATGAGAATAATCTTGCTATGTACAGATGTATTTGTTGTCATCCATCTCAATGTTTGCATCAATAGGACTGATCTTCTAATTTGGTATAGACTGATGCAACCTCCTAATCAGCTTACTGACTGATAGACAAGGGTTGGACCCCTAGTCTCTGTCTCAGGTACTCAAATGTATCCTTCAGTAATGCCTTTGTGAATATATTAGCTAATTGTTCCTTTGATTGAACATATTCCAGCATCACCTAATTTTCTTTCACTTGTTCTCTTAGATAGTGATACTTGATAGAAATATGCTTAGTCTTAGCATGCATGACTGGATTCTTAGAAATGTTAATTGCACTGGTATTATCACAATAGATAATTACTAGTTCAAGAATCTTCATGTTCATACCTTTCAACAATTGTTTGATCCATGCAATATTGGAGCAATTTGTAGCAGCAACTACATACTCTGCTTCTACAGTAGAATGAGAGATGCATCCTTGCTTCTTGATGATCCATGTGACAAGTCTATCACCCATGAAAAATGCTCCTCTAGTTGTTCTCTTTCAGTCATCAATGTTTCCAACCCAATCAACATCTGTATAGACTTGTAGCTCAAATTTTCCTTCTCTTTTGTTCCATAATCAGCTGTCCTCGGTGTTCTTCAGATATCTCAGAATTCTCTTGACAGTAGTCATATGTGATTCTTTGGGATTAGCAGATAATCTTTCAAATATTCCAACTACATGTGCTATATCTAGTCTGGTATGAACAATATACATCAGTTTTCCAATCATTGATCTATACAAGGTCTGATTTACCTCATTGGATTTCTCTTCTTTTGTCAGCTTACATTCGATAGCCATAGGTGTTCCAACTGGTTTGGAATAGTCCATTTTGAATATCTTCAACACTTCCTTGATGTATTTGGACTGAGTAATATATATGCCTACATCTTGTTGAAGAATATGTAGATCAAGAAAAAATTTGATCTCACCAAACATAGACATTTCAAATTCCTTGCTCATTTCATTAACAAAGGATTTGCATAACAATTCATTTTCCCTAAAAATGATATTATCAACAAAAATTTCAGCAATCAGAATATTACCATTGGTATCTTCTTTTAAGTACAGATTGATATTTTCACTTGCTCTGACAAATTTTATGCTAATGAGATATGAGTAAAGTCTTTAATACTAGGCTCTAGGTGCTTGTTTCAATCCATACAAGGCTTTATGTAGTCTACATACCATGTTTCTGATGAACTATAACTGATTGAATGTTTGAAGATGTTAAGTTGATGATCACCTAGACACGGAAAGTTAATGCAAGACATTAAATCAATTAATGTATTGTATTGTCATTAATGTCAACTTGATATAATCTGTATGGTCATGTACATACTGCTAAAGACTTCAAAGATCCAATGAATCAAAGGCTATGCTATGAGTAATGCATAAAAGTTAAGTATTCACAAAGTGACTGTATATACTGACCAAATGCAACACCAACTGACAGAGTAAACCAATGAGAGAAAAGTCACAGTGTAACCCAACGGATAGAATTACAGTGTTGCCCGACAGACAGAGATCCCAAAGACAATTGAAGTCTCACCAGCGGAATAGTCAGCTATTACCGAAGACTAACTGAAGTATTGACTGATAGAACAAAGAGTTCAGAAATGACAAAAGGCTTAGCTGACAAGAGCTCAATATATACTTAACTAGTAATTATCATTGTTTTAATCGATAAGATAAAGCCAGAGATAAGTAAAGGATTTAAAGTTGTTTTGTCCAGTTGGCAAGAGGATCTCTACAAGATTTAATAGGAGTTTTTATTTAAATCTAATTGGCAAGAATTGTGGATCACACCAAGATCAAGAAAGATAATAAATGGTGAAATCATGTCTATATAAGAGAATCTAATTCAATGTGAATTAGGGTAGTGACAAGAGAATAGATGATGAAGAGATTCTGAAGGAGAAGAAAGTCTTCATTCAGACCTAGTCAATCAAGTTGAGGAAAGAGCTAAATTATGTTGACATTGATGAATAGTGATACAACATCTTAGAGAAGAACAATGTGGAGCAAAGGTATTGAATTGATAACATTGATCAGAAATATAATGCACTTACAATAGATCTAAAAATCTGCAATTCTAGTTGTATATGTGAATAGATCGATTTATTGTTTCAATTTAACCGTTGAAGCATCAATTCTCTTAACTGAGAAGGACTGAAAAGTCTTCTCTAATTGAGATACATCCCAAGGAGTATCAAAAATTTTGATCATTAAAAGTAGCATTGGATATGCTCGATACCTATTGATAGGCCAAGTGAGTGTTTGATCAAGGATGGTAGCATTAGATGCCAGATACTAAGTGAAAAACTATTCATTTAAATCCTCTAACAAGGTCGCACCTAATAGTATGTTTGTAACCTTTAACAGGGTTGGCTCTTCACCGAGCTCACTTCAAAAGAGTGAAAATTTGGGTTACCAGTCCTAGTGGTTTTTCCCTTAATAGGGTTTCCACGTTAAAAATCCATGTGTAAATGTGTTTATGAGTCATTACTTTATTGTTTTGCATGGGTAATGACACACCTTGTCCATTTGAAGGTAAACGAACTATAATGTTGAATAATATGATAAAATGTGAAAATGCTTATTGGGTGAAAGGATTGAATTATAATCTATTGAGTGTTTCTCAGTTGAATAATTCAAGTCACCAAGTAGCATTTGAGAATAAGAAGGCAAAGATATTCAATGAATCAAGAAGATTGATCAAAACTGGTGAACAGACCAAAGGTAACTTATTCTATTTGAATTATATTAACACCACTTGCTTAATGGCTAGAAATGAAGACATATGGTTGTGGCATAAAATATTGTGTCATGCAAATTTGACAACATGATAAAGATAAGAAAAAAGAGAAATGTAAGAGGCTTACCGACGATGACTAAGCCTGACAATATCATGTGAAAAATTTGTCAAAAAGGTAAGATGAAACAGTCTAGTTTTAAAAGAAAAACCCATACATCTGATGCTATTCTAGAATTAGTCCATACTGATCTATGTGGACCCATGAGGACAAAGAGTTACTATGGTGATAGATATTTCATTTTCTTTGTTGATGATTACTCTAGAATGATGACAGTTATGTTTCTAAAAGAGAAATCAGAAGCATTCAAGATGTTTAAATGGTACAAAGAAATGGTAGAAAAACAAAGTGGTAAGGAATTGAAATGCTTAAGATCAAATAGAGGAGGGGAATTTATTTTAGATGAATTCACTAACTTTTTCAATGAGCATGGAATCAAAAGATAGGTCTCTGCACCAAGAACACCACAAAAAAATGGAATTGCTAAAAGAAGGAACAGATCCTTTGTTGATTGTGCAATGACACTAATGATAGAGAAAGGCATCACCCAAATCTTCTTGAGGGAAGTTGTCAGTACTACTGTTTACACATTGAACATAGTACAATTGAAGAAAGACACCAAGAAGACACCCTATGAGCTATGGTATGGTTACACACCCAATGTAAGTTACTTCAAGATCTTTGGTAGTCAATGTTATATCTTAAAATATGATAGAAATGGAAATTTTGACTCAAAAAGTGATGAAGGTATCTTTCTAGGGTATTCCACCAAGAGAAAGGCTTATAAATGTCTCAATAAATCCTCTAACAAAATTGTTGAAAGTGCAAATGTAAAGGTAGATGAATTTGCAGAGAAGAATGAGAAGGACACCACAAAAGAACCAAAGGACTACAATAGGTTTGTTTAAAATGAAGAACCTGACACTCTACCTGAACAAAAATGTATATCTCCTGAGCACCAGAATATTGTAACTAAGCATTAGGCTGCAAATACCAAAAATCAGGATATTTCTCAAGATGATGTGCCAAGCAATGGAGATTAGAATGAAGGACAAAATGATGATCAAGATGATAGACAAAGAATTGAACTTGTACTTTCCAAGTATGTCAGAAGGAACCATCCACAGAACTAGATCATTGGAGACAAGAAGGCTGGTATGAGAACTAGAAGTAAGTCTCTAAACACAAGATGTCTAATTTGTGATTTTGAGCCAAAATCTATCAATGTTGCACTTTATAATAAAGAATGTATTAGTGCTATGAATGAAGAAACTGAGCAGATTGAGAAAAAAAAGACAAGGACACTTGTACCAAGACTAGATGACAAGAATGTCATCGGTACCAAATGGATATTCAGAAATAAGATGAATGAGAATGGAGAAGTCACTTGAAATAAAGCAAGACTAGTATGCAAGGGGTATGTACAAGAAGAAGGGATTGACTATGGAGAAACCTTTTCACCCATTGTTAGGATAGAAGGAGTGAGAATATTACTTGCTTATGCTACATTTAAAGGATTCAAGTTATACCAGATGGATGTCAAGTCTACATTCCTAAATGGAATACTTGAGGAAGAGGTATACATTGAGAAACCAGAATGGTTTGTTGATCCAGACAAGAGGAAAATGGTATGTAGACTACACAAAGCCTTGTATGGATCGAAAAAAGCACCAAGAGCCTAGTATGAAAGACTTCATTCCTATCTCATAAGTATTGGATTTGTAAGAACTAGTGAAATTAGTAATCTTTATTTGAAGGAAGATATTGATGCTAACATTTTGATTGTTGAAATATTTGTTGATGACATCATATTTGGAGGAAATGATATGCTATGCAAATCATTTGAAAATGAAATGAGAAAATATCTTGAGATTTCTATGTTTGGATAGATCAATTTCTTTCTTGGTCTACAGATCATGGAACAAGATGAAGGCATTTTCATTACACAATCCAAATACATCAAGGAAGTGCTGAAAATATTCAAGATGGAAGATTCCAATCCAATTGGAACACAGATGGAAACTGGATGTAAGCTGACAAAGGAGGAAAAGTCACCTGAGTTAAATCAAACTTTGTATAGATCAGTGATTGGAAAACTCATGTATGTTGTACATACTAGACCAGATATTGCACATGGAGTAGGAATAGTTGCAAGATATTCTTCTAATCCCAAAGAATCACATACTGCTATGAAAAGAATCCTAAGATATATGAAGAGTACCAAGTACTATGGCTTATGGTATAGAAGAGAAGGAAAATTTGAACTTAAGGTCTTTACCAATGCTGATTGGGCTGGAAACATTGATGAGAAAGCACAACTTGAGGAGCATTCTTTATAATTGAAAGACTTGTCACATGGATCAACAAGAAGCAAGGATGCATCTCTCAGTCTACTATAGAAGTAGAATATGTTGTTGCTGCTGCAAACTGCTCAAATATTTCATGGATCAAATAGTTACTGGAAGGTATGAATATGAAAATTCTTGAACCATTAATTATCTATTGTGACAATACCAATACAATTAACATTTACAAGAATCGAGTCATGCATGCTAAGATAAATCATATTGCTATCAAGTATCATTATTTGAGAGAAAAAGTTCAAGAAAAGTAGGTGATACTTGAGTATGTGCAATCAAAGTAACAATTAACTAATATCTTCACCAAGCCACTACCTAAGGATACTTTTGAGTACTTGAGAAAAATACTAGGGGTCAGACCCTTGTCTACTGATCAGTAAGATGACTAGAAGGCTGCATCATCCTACATATTATCAGAATATCATTCATGTTGATGCAAGCAAAGAGATGGACTTCAAAGATACATTTGTACACATCAAAGTATTTATCTACACCAAGAACCAGAGTTGTTATATTGTTGATGAATTGGGAAACTCAAGGAATATATTGAATGTATAGAAAGGATTGTTTGGCATTATTGTCAAATATTTGTTTGGCATTGTTGTCAAAGGGAGAGATTATATCCATTATCACATTATCCAAAGGGAGAGATGTAACCAAAAAGGGAGAGTACATACAAAGGGAGAGATTGCTGACAAGAGAGAAAAGAGACATCAAAAGAAAAGAATAGTCAAAGGGAGCAAGTTTGACACAAGAAGAGAACACATCACATCAGAAGAAGAAAGATTCTACATCTATCCAGTAAAGAGATTGAAGATAGAAAGAGAGATACAAGAATCAAATCTAAGCTATGTGAGCTTACCTAGGACAAGATATTTATATCGGTTATACTACATAAGATTGGTAGTTTTATGAGCTTCAACTATTATATTTCATATTGTACTTGTGATAATTTAGTGTGTTTCCATAAATGCCAAAGGGAGAGATTGATGAACTATAACTGATTGAATGTTTGAAGATGTTAAGTTCTAATTAAGTAAAAATAGGTTTTACAAGGACCCAAAACCTTTACAAAGTAATAAATTTTAGTAGGTTTTACATGGACCTGAAACCTAAAGAGTTAAAAAAAAATGTTCAACAAAGAGCAGAAAATAGTTGTGCCTGAGCACCCAAAAAGGAAAGGAAACAAAAAAATAAGAAACTAAGTCAAAAGAGGTCCCATAGATACAACAATAAAAATAGGGATAGAAAAAACCCCCAAAGGGATAGAAAATAGGATAGCTACATCTCGTGCACCAGCTCCTCCACTTCGATGATCATAATCTGCATGTTGCTGACCAAACTCTTGAGCTCCACAGTGTCTTTATCCTCCTTAGGACTGTTCTTCTTAGTACTGGCTCTGGTACGTGATCCAAAGCCGATTCCCTCTTTGATCTCTCTACTTTCCTTCTCCTTGTTATCCCTGTCTATTTTGTCCATCAGAATCTGCGCATGGCCACAGTAAGCTTTGAGACTAATAAGACATTTTTCCCCAATTTTTTTAACTATAGCCTCCAACCTCTCCACCTTAGTAGTTAGATTCATGATCTGCTTAGCATTACTATCTTTCTCAGCCCTGTACTGGATTTCTTTGATTTTTCTCTCCATTATCCCCACTTTATTAACAAATTTTTCCTGGGCTTCAGAATTCCCAACCACCTCTTTCATTTCATTCAGACAAACAGCCACCAGTTTTTCCCCAATTCCCATACTATTAAGAATATTTATCTCGGCCTTTATAATATCAACTTGTTTTTTCATATTATTCTAGACATTAATCAAGTTTACCAGACCAGTGAAACCTGCAATGTAATATTTTTTGTCCGTAGAGAAATAGTTCTCCCCTGTGTCCACATTATCATGAAAATCACATTCCTTATGCCTAGAATCTTCATCAGTTTTGTTATTCTTTTGGTATTTTATATTTCCTTCTTCCTTCTTTTTCTCTTCAGTATTCTCCCTGAGACTGGTGTCATCAATGCCCTCATCTTTCCTCTCCTCCCTGTTCTCCCCTTTTTCCTTATCCTCCCTATTCTCCTCTGTGTTTTCCTTTAAATCTTCCTCATCCGAGGAAACATTAATTCTCCTCTTACTGGAGTGGCTACTCTTACGAGTAATTTTAGCTTTTTCCTTACCCTCCCTACGTTTCCTTTTTTTATCCTCCTTTTTCTCCTCCTCAATATCAGTCTTTGTTTTTGACTCCTCATTCTGAGTCATCTTCTTTGTTACCTTTTTACCCTTTTTCTTTCTTCTTCCCTCCCCAATATTCTCATCACTATCCTTCTCCATTTTTGACCCTTCAGAGTAGGGTTTCTTCTGGTTTTTTGAAACACCCTTTCTGTTAGATTTAGGGGTTTTAAACC
Source organism: Thuja plicata (assembly GCA_018584345.1). Lineage (NCBI taxonomy): Eukaryota > Viridiplantae > Streptophyta > Pinopsida > Cupressales > Cupressaceae > Thuja > Thuja plicata. The sequence goes on from MU226193.1 coordinate 981,216, forward strand.
CTTTGGGCTCCTCTTCGCTTTTTGTTTCTTCCCCATACATACTATCATCTTCATCCCCATCAGTCTCTTTTTACTCCTTCAAGATATTCTTCCCCAACGGCCTTTCCACTTTCTTAGATTTTAGCACCTCATATATGAGAAGCATAAGCCCTTGGTGGGATGCATGATCCCCCTTTGGGTCTTTCTGTAAGCTAGAAATGGTAGCATCTAACAAACCAAGAAGATAGTAAGGTAAATTGACTTTAACCTTGTGTCTAAAATTGTTTAATAACATGAAATGATGCCCATATGCCCTAGTAAACCTACCATCTAGAGTGACATAGTTGATTATCACATAAAGGACATACCTCCAGGGTCTGGAAATGCGCTTTGGATTATGGTAGGAAGCATCAATCTTGATCATTCTATTCTTTTCCTTCTCATCTTTCGGTAAAGTCTCCCAAGCTTTATCCAAGATCAGTCTATCTCTAGAAAACTTAATTCCATCCATACACATGCCCGTAGCTTTAGCAATGATCTCCTTTGTAACCTCCATATACTAGTCGCCAACCAAAATCTTGCCATCTTTCCATGATTTTGTAAAGATCCTAGTGATAGAAGGATTCCTGCCATGGAGCCGTTCTAGAAAAATAGCCAACCCACCCTCTTTCACGATTTTCCAAACTCTATGCTTTTTCTTCCAGTTGTTACAGTTAACAGTCTCAACTCTTCTCTTATTTCTGCCCATTTCCTTACTCTAGTTGCAGCAAATATTACTGTAATGGCTACTGATAATGCCAAAATGAATATTATTGAAAGCCAAAAAGACCCAGAAAGCATGCCAAATCCAGCTCGCAATCATGAAAGAGTACTTACATCTTCGAAGGCAATAATGACACCACCTTCATATTAATGATTTTAAAACAACTTACCATTTATAATAATTTTTTGATGGCTCCTCAATCGATCCATCTCAAGCAATAATCTTGCTTGAGATGGCACATCACTTCCATCATTCCACTATGCCACCTCATCACTCTTACATGTAGTATTCATCACCCAGTCAGCAACACCATTTACCTCATGGTAATTATGGGTAATAATACAATTTTCAAAAGAGCGCATAATATCTTTGTCTTTTTGAATAATATTATAAATAGTCCATGAGGTGGGAGTGTCATTATTTAAAAATTTGACTATGTTGAGAGAATCCCCTTCTAACCAGACTTTAGTGCTACCTTTTTCTTTAGCTAAAATAAGACCCTGAAGAGCCGCACAAGCTTCTGGAAGATGATTCCTTTGATTACCAATGGGGATAGCTTTTATACCTTTACAGACACCATTTTCATCTCTAATGACAATGCCACATCCTACCATCCCCAGATTTCCCTTAGAGGCACCATCAAAATTGATTTTCTGTCATCCCTTGGGGGGACAATCTCATCTAGCATCCTCTCTTTTAGTTTTGTTATCCTTTTTTTTGGAATTGCCAATGATTTTCCAATTTTTGAACAAGGTAATATCATTCTCCTATAGAGGTTCCAACACTTTATCTTGTAACATAAGATCCTCTTTAACGGCTCTCTTAATCTTAAAGAAAACCTCCTTTTCACTAGTCATCTTGTCTCTGAACACTCTATCATTTCTTTCTCTCTAGATCCCCCAGCAAACATGGGGAAGGACAAAATTCTAGATCTTAACAACTGTGTCATGCTTTGTAGGATAGATCCAAGATTTAAAAAGATTCTCTAGATTATCAGGAAAGACCCACTCAATATTAAGGATTTGGAAAAAAAGATCCCAGATCTTTCTGACAAAGGGGCAGTGGATGAATATATGTCCCACACTTTCCTCCTCTTGCTTGCAAAGATAGCACCTATTAACAATAGTCATACCTCTTTTCCTGAGATTGTTAGTAGTCAGAATTTTATTTTGCATCATTATCCAGAAAAAAACATTAATTTTAGGAATGAGGTTTTTATCCAAGACTTTCACCCAAAAAGGCTCAATAAGGTCTTCAAACTCCAAATGGTACAGAGAAGAGATAGTTAAATTACCATCAGTACTATGTTTCCAAACAATCATATCCTCTTCCTCAATTAGATTGATTAAGTTGAGAATTTTGTTAAGATGACCCAATCTTATATCAATGATAGATAAATCTTTCCAGTGATCCCTTTCCCAATAGTCTTCAACTTTCCTTCCAAAAATAATTTTACATTGATTCTCAAAGATACTCCATTCAGCGCATTCCTTGAGGAGGGAATGAAGAATCCACTCATCTTCCCAAAAAAGAACCTTGCTTCCATTTCCCACTTTCCACTTAATTCCTTTTTTTATTATGGATTTATTTTTCATAACATTTTTCCATATGAAGGATCCAACCCTTTCCCCATCCTCATTCAGAAAGGCATCAAGATTAGGCCTATCCTTATTATACTTGTTATCCCATATAAGAGTCCATTATCCTTTTGAGTTATAGTATCTCCATATTAATTTATTAAGGAGATTCTCATTCAAGTTCTTAATTCTTCTTAGCCCTAAGCCACCTTTCTTGATCGGACATCAAACTTTGTCCCAGGCTATAAGTGCTATCCTTTTTTTTTTCCATCCCTGTCCACAGAAACTATTTTTGAATTTTTTCAATAACTTCACCAAACTTTTTGGGGATTTTAAAAATGCTCAAAGCATAAAGAGGAAGACCTTGGAGGGTAGCTCTGAGAATTTGGATTTTACCCACTTGACTAAGCAGCATCCCTTTCCATCCCGCAAGTTTACTGTGAAATTTATCCACTAAGGAGCTCCAAAAAGTATCAGGAGGTTCCAAACAAAGAGGGAGACCAAGATAAGTACCAGGCATAGTCCCCAAGTCACATCCTAATATCCTTATGATTCTCATCTTTCTTCTATTAGGGACATTGAAGAGATACACCAAACTCTTTCCCCAATTTATAATCTGGCCAGAAGCTTTCCCATAATTAGTCAGAGCTTTCTTAATATTGCTAGCATTTTTAACCAAGGCTTCTCCCATAATTAATGAGTCATCAACAAACTACTAATGAGAGCAAACTTGGTTCTCCAAAGATGGTTGTAACCCTTTAATGTCACCTTTCCTCACCTGATCCTCCATGTACCTTCCCATGCACTCAGCCAGTAGGATGACAATAACAGGGGATAGGGGATCCCCCTATCTTAGTCCCCTTGAAGATTTAAAGAATGAGGTAGGAGACCCATTAACCAAAACCAAAAAAGTAGGTGAAGAAATAAGCTGGAAAATGAGATCAGTACATTTTTTATTAAATCCAAAAGCCTTCAGGACTTGCACCAGAAACTCCCAGTCCACTCTATCATAAGCTTTAGACATATCTAATTTCATAAGAAGGCCATCCTTCCTAGACATCACAAGAGAATGAACATTTTCATGGTTAGTTATGATAGAATTCATGATTTGTCTCCCAGGCACAAAACCATTTTGTTTCCAAGAAATCAAAGAAGGGAGGATCGCCAAAATCCTAGTAGTAAGAACCTTAGAAATAATTTCATAAACAAAGTTGCACAAACTAATAGGTCTAAACTGATCCATCTTATTGGCTCTCTGTTTATTAGGGATAAGGGCTATAAATGTTCCATTCAATTCCTTCAAAATTTTTATGGTTCCAAAACTCTCTTTAACCGCATTGGTCACCTTGTTTTCAATAATATGCCAATAATATTGAAAGAATAACATAGGAAAACCATCCGGCCCTAGGGATTTTTCTCCTTCAAAAGAAAAGACAGCCTTTTTAATCTCAAAGTTAGAAGAGATAGCATTGAGCCCGACATTTTGATTTTCATTAAGAGTATTTGGAATGCACTTCAAAAATTCCCTTTGTTCATCCTTGTCGAGCTCACTATCCTTTTGCAACAAATTTTGAAAGAAGTTTTTCGCCTCCAATTTGATTGCCTCCTCATTATTAGAAATAGTTCCACTAATTTTTAGCTTAGAAATCCTATTAGCCATTCTATTTTTTAGCGTAGTCATGAAGAAATACTTCGTATTTCTATCTCCCTCCTTCAAGAAAATATTTCTCGATCTCTGTCTCCAAAAAGTTTCTTCTTTTGCAATAATGTCATGCATCTCAACCAGCTTCCCACTCTCTTGGTCTCTTTAAATATAAGCATAACCATCCTTTTGGATGCTCTCTTGGATTTCCTTGATCTCTAAACTGACACTAGCCTTAGTAGTAAATATGTTGCCAAAAGTCTCTTTGTTCCAAGCTTTGATATTATCCTTGACATTTTTAAGTTTTTTGAGCTAGGATAAACATAGCAGTTCCCTTAATATTTATTTTCCACCACTCCTCTATCCTTTGTTCAAGTTGTGGGTGCAAAGACCACATTTTCTCAAATCTAAATGGAAATTTCCTTTTCTTATCAATTGGGTTAGCCAGAAAGGTGATGGGATTATGACCCGATCCCACCCTAATATGGGCCAATAAAGAGCAGTAATAATTAGTGAACCAATCATTAGTGATGAGAGCCCTATCCAGCCTAACTTGAATGAGGTCCTTACCATTTCTTCTATTAGTCTAGGTATATTTAGTTCCCTGTAACTCAATTTCATGGAGAAAATGACAGTCAACAAAATTCATAAGATCCATCCTACTGTCCAGATTAGATTGGCTTCCTCCAATTTTTTCCTTTTCTCTTAATGGGGTATTGAAGTCTCCCATAACAATCCATTCTTCATTATTAAAGGAATTTCTCAAAGAAGACAGCTACAGCCAAATTACTTCTCTACTTTTTTAGTATTGGGGGCATAAATATTAGTCAAAACGCAGGAGGTATTATCCTTCAGATGCCTAAACCTGATACAAGCCACATTATCACCTTGATATATAATATCCCCTTTTATTATGTCTCCATCCCATATGGTAGCAATGCCCCCATAAGCACCATTAGATTCACCCCCACAAGTTATTCCATTCTTAAAAAATCTAAGCTTTTCAAATTTATCCTTGAGCATTTTAGTTTCTTGAATCAGAAAAAAATATGGTCTACTATCCCTAATCATATTCCTAACAATGTCCTACTTATGGGGATTATTCAACCCCCTAATATTCCAAGATATAATCTTCATGATTTAACAAAGGATCCTACCTCCAAAATCCATTGGCTTCCATCTGTGATGTTCTTTTTGGCCTCTTTATTTCTTTCCTTCTGGTTTGACGGCCTTCCTGGATAAGATATAATAGCTCCCACATCTCCATTCCTACTACTTCTTGTTGCTACCTTTCTTCTTGATAGCTCTTTGTCCTTCTTTCCTTTTTTTTTCTCTCCTTGATTTTCTTTCTCATCTTCCATTTCACTATGTTCCCTCGCAAGGATTTGGCTTATTTTAGTAGGGTTCCCCCAGTTAGGTATTTCATTTTCATGATTTCTTCCCCCCTTAGGAGTCATTTCTGATTGATTAAGGGTTTCTTGACTCACCACCATAACCTGTTGTTTATGTTGCTCTTTAGAATTTGCATTCACTTCTTGAGTCTCAGACTATGGGCTTCCTTCCTGTTGTTTATCCTTTTTCTCCCCATTAGGATCTTCTATTTCTTGAAATTCTATATCCACTATTACTGATTCCATAATCTCCCCCTCTTCCACTTGGGCTTCTTCTATATCCTGATTCTATCCCTCATTTTCATCTTTCTCAGGATCCTCATTATTTGTAATAATAACTGCAGTAGGTTTAGATATCACAATATTTCCCATTAGCACACTATTAATAGTGTTAGGTTTACTATATTGTCCCTTTTTCTCTTTTTGTTGTCCTTCCTTGGCTATATCTCTTCCAGCTTTGATAGTCCTCCCTACAGGAACCCATTTCTTGTTATTTTTCTGGGTGACTTTTACCGGGAACTTCTTTGCCCAATGTCTAGCTTTCTTGTAGTGAAAACACGTAAAAGGGATTGTTTCATATTCAATAGCTTTCTCCCAAGATGCCAATTTAGAGTTTAGATTTATTTTCTTTGGCATATCAGTATCTTGAGTAATGCCGACACAGATCCTTGCATAGGTGAGTCTTCTCCTGGAAGTAGTAACATTATCTATAGAGAGAAGTTCTCCAAATGAGTTAGCTATCCCTGAAAATATATCCTCCAGCCAGTATTCAAGAGGAAAACCATGGAGCTTGATCCATATAGGAACCTGACTGACATCTTCCTCCTCCAAGACTAAATTGGGGCGCCATTTCTTGAGAATCAAAGTATTTTTCCCTATCATCTAGGGCCCGTTGCATAGGACATTCATTCTATCTTCCTCACAAGAGAAAAAAAAAGACATACATCCCTTTTCCATGGCTACCACATCTACTTTCCCTTTCATACCCCATCTTCAGGATACGAAGGCGCTTACCACTTCAATATTTGGTCTAACCCTTAAAAATATTCCAACCAGGGAGTTATTCAATCTAGCTATAGAATGATCAATAATCTGGTCTGGGATGTCTATTGCAAAGCTACCTTGAGAAGGTCTTGAAATGTTCTTAATCGGTGGTAAACAAGATTTACCTGAGGGTTTGACTCCAAAAAGGGACGCGCATTTTCTAGAAGACTTCTAAATTTTGTCAGTCTTGGGTCCCCCTCCCAGGTCCCCAGGTGCCAGACCAGCATCTGGATCCTTCCCTTGGTTCTCATTTTCCTTCCCATTGTCCTGCTTACTGTTCTTAGAAGGTCCTGCCTCCTTCAAACCAATCCCGCCCAAATTCAAACTTGAATTTGGCAAATCCCGTCCTAGCTCTCATGCTCCGCTCCCGCTCGCCATTCTTATAAGATGTTAAGTTGATGATCACCTAGACATAGAAATTTAATGCAAGACATTAAATCAGTTAATGTATTGTATTGTCATTGATTTCAACTTGATATAATTTGTATGTTCATGTACATACTGCTAAAGACTTCAAAGAACCAATGAATCAAAGGCTATGCTATCACTAATGCATAAAAGTTAAGTATTCACAAAGTGACTGTATATACCGACGGAGTGCACACTGACGAAAAAAGTAAACCAACAAGAGCAAATTCACAGTGTTACCCGACGAGAAAAAGCACAGCATTCCTGACAAGCAAATTCATAGTGTTACTTGACGAGCAAAAACATAATGTAACCTGACAGACAGAATTACAATGTTGCCCGACAAGTGGAGATCCCAAAGACAACTGAATTATCACCAATGGAACAGTCAGTTGTCATCGATGACTAACTAAAGTATTTACCGATAGAACAAAGAGTTCAGAAATGACAAAATGCTTAGCTGACAAGAGCTAAATATAGACTTAGCTGGTAATTATCATTGTTTTAATCGACAAGATAAAGCTAGAGATAAGTAAAGGATTTAAATCTATTTTGTCTAGTTGGAAAGAAGATCTCTACGAGATAAAAATAGGAGTTTTTCTTTAAATCTAATTAAAAAAGAATTGTGGATCACACCAAGATCAAGAAAGCCAAGAAATGGTGAAATCATGTCTATATAAGAGACAATATAATTCAATGTGAATTAGGGGAGTGACAAGAGAATAGATGCTAACATTGATCAAAAAGTTAATGCACTTACAATAGATCTGAAAATCTGCAATTCTAGTTGTATATGTGAATAGATCAATTTATTGCTTCAATTTAACCATTGAAGCATCAAGTCTCTTAACCAAGAAGGACTTAAAAGTCTTCTCTAATTGAGATACATCCAAAGGAGTATCAAAATGTTTGATCATAAAAAGTAGCATTGTATATGCCCGATACCTATTGACAGGCCAAGTGAGTATTTGATTAAGGATGGTAGCATTAGATGCCAGATACTAAGTGACAAACTATTCATTTAAATCCTCTAACAAGGTCACACCTAACAGTGTGTTTGTAACCTTTGACAGGGTTGGCTCTTCACCGAGCTCACTTCAGAAGAGTGAAAATTTGGGTTACCGGTCCCAGTGGTTTTTCCCTTAATAGGGTTTCCATGTTAAAAATCCATGTGTCAATGTGTTTATGAGTCATTACTTTATTGTTTTGCATTTCACGTAAGTAAATCTAGATTGATTGGTATACACTAGTGATTTATTGTATTTCAATAAATAGAAAGAATGCTAATCGGTAAAAGTATGAATAAGGTTTGAAAGAGTAATCCGAGCAGTAGTTATTTTTTATTAATATTTCAAGGAAATCATCTTGTAGGAGTGAAGATAACTAGAGGCTTACAAATGTGGTAATAAATTTTTAGGTTGATTTAAGGATTAATTTTTTAGACCACTGATTCAC
>MU226193.1:989487-1017685 GCA_018584345.1 Thuja plicata
CCCCCCCCCCCCCCTCAGTTATTCTAACAATTGGTATCAAAGCTTGTGTTCTTAGAAGGAAGGTTTCAAGACCTAAGCTAAAGATCACAAGATGAACAGACAAGATGTGCCCAAGTTGAACAAAGACAACTTTGGTTCATGGCAGAGTAGGATAAGACTCTACTTATCAGGTATTGGAAATGATGTTACTCAATACTTAGATATTGAATATGTGTTTCCCACATGAGCACTCACATTTGAACAAATGAGAGAGAAGCATGAGAACAATTGCATGATAATAGAGCTTGCTTCCTCACTCTCTGATGCTAAATTTGAAGATGTCAAAACATGCACAACTGAAAAGAAGATGTGGGATAAATTGAAGCTAGTACATGGTGGTGATATAAATGTTCTGAGAGCCAAGGAAGAAAGCCTTAGAGGAAAGTTTGATGATCTCAGAATGAAAGAAGGTGAAAACATCACATAGTACAACACAAGAATCAAAGAGGTAGTCAATTCTATACAAGGAGTTGGAGGTGTACTAGATGGAGAGATAGTGGTAAGTAAAATTCTAAAAACCTTACTGCCTACTTATGCTATTAGAGTATCTTCCATACAAGAAATGAGAACGGTAGAAAATAATTACTCTAGATAGTTTGATTGGAAGACTGATTTCATTTGGGATCAATAACTTTGATAATAGTGTCTTACCAAACATAGATTCTGCATTCAAATCTTCTTTGAGAATAAGTAAATCAATTCATAAAAATACTATAAGAAAAGATAGTGAAAGTGAAAGTGAAGAAGAAGATCTTGTTGAAATTGAAGCACTTATGGGTAGAAGAATGCAGAGAGGAAAAGGTAAATACAAAGGTAAATTATCACTTGTATGTTTTAATTGTAAAAATATTGGACACTTTGCTGCAAGATGTCCTAACAGAAGAAAAGATGACAGAAGTAATGATAGATCATTTGAAAAGAAGTTTGATAGAGGTGATAACCGAGATTACAGAAGCAACTGGAAATCAGAAAGAAGAGATACCCAAGACTACAAGGACAAAGGAAAGAAGGCCAGTTACCTAGCTACATGCAAAGATGAAGATACTGATACCAAATCTGATGAAGACATCGAGATGGTGTTTTTGGCAGTAAAAGATATTGATTCAGATGAAGATGAAAGGTATGTAGAAACTACACTCATATCTAAAGTTAGCAAGAATTATATCTGGATCATAGATAGTGGCTGCACTCACCACATGACCAGTGACAAAGAAAATTTTAATACTTTTGAGTATTATAATGGTGGTACAGTAAGAATGGGTAATGACACACCTTGTCCAGTTGAAGGTAAAGGAAATATAATGTTGAATAATCTGATAAAATGTGAAAATGCTTATTGGGTGAAAGGATTGAATTATAATCTATTGAGTGTTTCTCAGCTGAATAATTTAGGTCACTGAGTAGCGTTTGAGAATAAGAAGGCAAAGATCTTCAATGAATCAGGAAGATTGATCAGAACTAGTGAACAGACCAAAGGTAACTTATTCTATTTGAATGATATTGACACCACTTGCTTAATGGCAAGAAATGAAGACATATGGTTGTGGCATAAAATATTGTGTCATGTAAATTTTGACAACATGATAAAGATAAGAAAAAAAGAGAAATGTAAGAGGCTTACCAATGATGACTAAGCCCAACAATATCATGTGAAAAATCATCAAAAAGGTAAGATGACAAAGTCTAGTTTCAAAAGAAAAATACATACATCTGATGCTATTGTAGAATTAGTCTATACTGATCTATGTGGACCCATGAGGACAAAGAGTTACTATGGTGATAGATATTTCATTATCTTTGTTGATGATTACTCTAGAATGATGAAAGTTATGTTTCTAAAAGATAAATCAGAAGTATTCAAGATGTTTAAATGGTACAAAGCAATGGTAGAAAAATAAAGTGGTAAGGAATTGAAATTATTAAGATCAGATACAGGAGGGGAATTTATTTCAGATGAATTCACTAACTTTTTCAATGAGCATGGAATCAAAAGAGAGGTCTCTGCACCAAGAACACCACAACAAAATGGAGTTGCTGAAAGAAGGAATAGATCCATTGTTGATTGTGCAAGGACACTGATGATAGAGAAAGGCATCACCCAAATCTTCTAGAGGGATGCTATCAGTACTTTTGTTTACACATTGAACATAGTATAATTGAAGAAAGACACCAAGAAGACACCCTATGAGCTATGGTATGGTTACACACCCAATGTAAGTTACTTCAAGATCTTTGGTATTCAATGTTATATCTTAAAAGATGATAGAAATGGAAATTTTGACTCAAAAAGTGATGAAGGTATCTTTCTAGGGTATTCCACCAAGAGAAAGGCTTATAAATGTCTCAATAAAGCCTCTAACAAAATTGTTGAAAGTGCAAATGTAAAGATAGATGAATTTTCAGAGAAGAATGAAAAGGAAAGTACAAAAGAACCAGAGGACTATAATAGGTTTGTTTACAATGAAGAACCTGACACTCTACCCACACAACAATGTATAGCTCCCAAGCAACAAAATATTGCAACCGAGCATCAAACTGCAAATACCAAAAATTAGGATATTGCTCAAGATGATGCACCAAGCGATGGAGATCAGAATGAAGGAAAAAATGATGATCAAGATGATAGACAAAGAATTGAACCTATACTTTCCAGGTATGTCAAAAGGAACCATCCACAAAACCAGATCATTAGAGACAAGAAGCTTGGTATGAGAACCAGAAGTAAGTCTCTAAATATAAGATGTCTAATTTGTGATCTTGAGCCAAAATCTGTGAATGCTGCACTTGATAATGAAGAATGGATTAGTGTTATGAATGAATAAATTGAGAAGATTGAGAAAAATAAGACATGGATACTTGTACCAAGACCAGATGACAAGAATGTCATCGGTACCAAATGGATATTAAGAAATAACCTGAATGAGAATGGATAAGCCACATGAAACAAAGCAAGACTAGTATGCAAGGGGTATGTACAAGAAGAAGGGATTGAATGTGGAGAAACCTTTGCACCCATTGCTAGGCTAGAAGGAGTTAGAATATTACTTGCTTATGCTGCATTTAAAGGATTCAAGGTATACCAGATGGATGTCAAGTCTCCATTCTTGAATGGAATACTGGAGGAAGAGGTATACATTGAGAAACCAGAAGGGTTTGTTGATCCAGACAAGAGGAAATTGGTATGTAGACTACACAAAGCCTTGTATGGATTGAAAAAATCACCAAGAGCCTAGTATGAAAGTCTTCATTCATATCTCATAAGTATTGGATTTGTAAGAACTAGTGAAAACAGTAATCTTTATTTGAAGGAAGATATTGATGCTAATATTTTGATTGCTAAAATATTTTTTGATGACACCATATTTGGAGGAAATGATATGCCGTAAAAATCATTTTCAAATGAAATGAGAAAAGAGTTTGAGATTTCTATGTTTGGAGAGATCAAGTTCTTTCTTGGTCTACAGGTCATGCAACAAGATGAAGGCATTTTCATTGCACAATCCAAATACATCAAGGAAGTGCTGAAAATATTCAAGATGGAAGATTCCAATCCAGTTGGAACACCAATGGAAAATGGATGTAAGCTGACAAAGGAGGAAAATTCACCTGAGGTAAATTAGACTTTGTACATATCAATTATTGGAAAACTCATGTATGTTGTACATACTAGACCAGATATTGCACATGTAGTAGGAATAGTTGCAAGATTTTCTGCTAATCCCAAGGAATCACATATGACTGTTGTGAAAAGAACCCTAACATATCTGAAGAATACCAAGGACTATGGCTTATGGTATAGAAGAGAAGGAAAATTTGAACTTAAGGTCTTTACCGATGTTGATTGGGCTGGAAACATTGATGACCAAAAGAGCACAACTGGAGGAGCATTATTTATGGGTGACAAACTTGTCACATGGAGCAGCAAGAAGTAAGGATGCATCTCTCAGTCTACTGCAGAAGCAGAATATGTTTTTGCTACTGCAAACTTCTTAAATATTGCATGGATCAAATAGTTACTAGAAAGTATGAATATGAAAATTCTTGAACCAGTAATTATCTATTGTGACAATACTAGTGCAATTAACATTTCCAAGAATCCAGTCATGCATGCTAAGACAAAGCATATTGCTATCAAGTATTAGTATTTAAGAGAAAAAGTTCAAGAAAGGATGTGATACTTGAGTATGTGCAATCAAAGGAACAATTAGCTTATATCTTCACCAAGCCACTGCCCAAGGATACATTTGAGTACTTGAGAAAAAGACTAGGGGTCAGTACCTTCTCTACTAATGAGTAAGATGACTAGAAGACTGCATCAACCTACATATTATCAAAATATCATTCATTTTGATGAGAGAAAAGAGATGGACTTCAAAGATGCATCTGTACACAACAAGGTATTTATCTACACCAAGCACCAGAATTGTTATATTACTGATGAATTGGGAAACTCAAGGAATATATTGAATGGATAGAAAGGATTGTTTGGCATTACTATCAAATATTTGTTTGGCATTGTTTTCAAAGGGAGAGATTATATCCACTATCACATTATCCAAAGGGAGAGATGTAACCAGAAAGGGAGAGATTGCTGACAAGAGAGAAAAGAGACATCAAAAGAAAAGAATAGTCAAAGGGAGAAAGTTTGACACAAGATGAGAACACATCACATCAGAAGAAGAAAGATTCTACATCTATCTAGTAAAGGGATTGGAGATAGAAAGAGAGATGCAAGAATCAAATCTAAGCTATGTGAGCTTACCGAGGACCAGATATTTGTATCGGTTATAGTATATAAGATTGGTATTTTGATGAACTTCAATTGTTATATTTCATATTGTTTTTGTGATAATGTAGTGTGTTTCCATCAATACCAAAGGGACAGATTGATGAACTATAACTGATTGAATGTTTGAAGATGTTAAGTTGATGATCACCTAGACACATAAAGTTAATGCAAGACATTAAATCAATTAATGTATTGTATTGTCATTGATGTCAACTTGATACAATTTGTATGGTCATGTACATACTGCTAAAGACTTCAAAGAACCAATGAATCAAAGGCTATGCTTTTAGTAATGCATAAAATTTAAGTATTCACAAAGTGGCTGTATATACTGATGGAGTACACACCGACGGACAGAGTAAACTAACAAGAGAAAAGTCACAGTGCTACCCGACAAGAAAAAGCATAGCATTCCCAATGAGAAAAGTCACAGTGTTACCCGACAAGAAAAAGCATAGTGCAACCCAACGCACAGAATTACAGTGTTGCCCGATGGACAAAGATCCTGAAGACAACTGAAGTCTCACCGATAGAATAGTCAGTTGTCACTAAAGACTAACTGAAGTATTGACCGATAGAACAAAGTGTTTAAAAATGACAAAAGGCTTAGCTGACAAGAGCTAAATATATACTTAACTGGTAATTATAATTTTTTTAATCGACAAGATAAAGCCATAGATAAGTAAAGGATTTAGAGTTGTTTTGTCCAGTTGGAAAGAAGATCTCTACGAGATAAAATAGGAGTTTTTCTTTAAATCTAATTGGCAAGAATTGTGGATTACGCCAAGATCAAGAAATATGAGAAATGGTGAAATCATGTCTATATAAGAGACAAGATAATTTAATGTGAATTAGGGGAGTGACAAGAGAATAGATGCTAAAGAGATTCTGAAGGAGAAGAAAGTCTTCATTCAGACCTGATCAATCAATCTGAGGAAAGAGCTAAATTCTACAGACACCAATGAACAGTGATACAACAACACATAGTAGAACAGTGTGGAGCAAAGGTATTGAATTGATAACATTGATTAGAAAGTTAATGCACTTACAATAGATCTGAAAATCTACAATTCTAGTTGTATATGTGAACAAATCAATTTACTGTTTCAATTTAATCATTGAAGCATCAAGTCTCTTAACCGAGAAGGACTTAAAATTCTTCTCTAATTGAGATACATCCCAAGGAGTATCAAAAAGTTTGATCATACAAAGTAGCATTGGATATGCCTGATACCTATTGACAGGCCAAGTGAGTGTTTGATCAAGGATGGTATCATTAGATGCCAGATACTAAGTGGAAAACTATTCATTCAAATCCTCTAACAAGGGCACACTTAATAGTGTGTTTGTAACCTTTAACAGGGTTGGCTCTTCACCGAGCTCACTTCAGAATAGTGAAAATTTGGGTTACTAGTCCCAGTGGTTTTTACCTTAACAGGGTTTCCATGTTAAAAATATATGTGTCAATATGTTTATGAGTCATTACTTTATTGTTTTTCATTTCACATAATTAAATTTGGATTGATCAGTATACACTAGTTATTTACTGTATTTCAGTAAATAGAAATACTGATAATCGGTAAAAGTAAGAATAAGGTTTGAAAGAGTAATTCAAGCAGTAGTTATTTGTTATTAATATTTCAAGGAAATCATCTTGTAGGATAGAAGATAACTAGAGGCTTATAAATGTGGTAATAAGCTTTTGGTTGATTTAAGGATTAATTTTTTAGGCCACTAACGCACCCCCCCTCTCAGTTATTCTAACACTTTCTCTTGTTCGGATCAACAAACCCTTCTAGTTGTTCAATATATACCTCTTCTTCTAGTATTCCATTTAGGAATGCAAATTTGACATCCATCTCGTATACCTTGAATCCTTTAAATACAACATAAGCGAGTAAGATTCTAACTCCCTCTAGTCTAGCAACGGGTGCAAAGGTCTCTCCACAGTCAATACCTTCTTCTTGTGCATATCCCTTGCATAGTAACCTTGCTTTGTTTTTTATTGACTTCTCCATTCTCATTCATCTTGTTTCTTAATATCCATTTTGTACTGATGACATTCTTGTCATCTGGTCTTGGTACTAGTGTCTATGTACTATTCTTCTCAATCTATTTTATTTCTCCATTCATAGCACTGATCCATTCTTCATTCTCAAGTGCATTGTTAATAGATTTGGGCTCAAAATCACAAAGTAAACATCTGGTGTTTAGTGACTTACTTCTTGTTCTTGTTCCAGCCTTCTTATCTCCTATGATTTGATTCTATGGATGATGTCTTCTAACATACTTGGCAAGTTTCAGTTTAGCTATGTGTTCATCATTCTGGTCATCTTCTTGACCTTTGTTCTCATCTCTATTGTTCGGAACATCATCTTGAGGGTTTTCCTAATTTTTGGTAATTGCATCCTGATGGTCGGGTGCAATGTTTTGTTGCTCAGGAGTGATACACTGTTGCTCGGGTAGAGTGTCAAGTTTTGTATAAACAAACCTTTTGTATTCCTTTGGTTCCTTTCTATTTTCCTTATCAATCTTTTATGTAAATTCATCTATTTTCACATTTGTACTTTCAATGATTTTGTTAGATGACTTGTTAAGACATTTATAAGTCTTGCTTTTGGTTGAGTACCCTAGAAAGATACCTTCATCACTTTTGGAGTCAATTTTTCCATTTCTATCATCCTTCAAAATATAACATTGACTACCAACGATTCTGAAGTAACTTACATTGGGTGTATGACCATACCAAAGCTCATAGGGTGTCTTCTTTGTGTCCTTTTTCAATTGTACTCTATTTGATGTGTAGACAGTAGTACTGATAGCTTCCCTCCAAAAAATTTGAGTGGTGATTTTCTCAATCATCAATGTTATTCATAGTCAACAATTGATCTATTTTTCCTTTCAGCAATTCCATTTTGCTGTGGTGTTCTCGGTGCAGAAACCTATCTTTTAATTCCATGCTCATTGCAATAGTTAGTAAATTATTCTGAACTAAATTCTCCTCCTCTATCTGACCTTAAGCATTTCAATTTCTTTTCACTTTGTTTTTCTACCATTGCTTTATACCATTTAAACATCTTAAATTCTTCTTATTTATCTTTTAAGAACATGATTGTCATCATTCTAGAATAATCATCAATAAAAAGAATAAAATACCTATCTCCATAGTAGCTCTTTGTCCTCATAGGTCCACATAGATCTATATGGACTAATTCTAGAATTGCATTAGATGTATGGGTTTTACTCTTGAAACTAGACTTTGTCATCTTATATTTTTGACAATTTTTGCACATGATATGTTCAGGCTTAGTCATGCTCGATAAGCCTTTGACTTTCCTTTTGTTGCTTATCTTTATCATGTTGTCAAAGTTCACATGACACAATATTTTTTGCCACAACCATATGTCCTCATTTATATCCATTAAACAAGTGGTGCTAGTGTCATCAAGATAGAAAAGGTTACCTTTTGTCTGCTCATCGGTTCCTATCAACCTTCCTAATTCATTGAAGATCTTTGCCTTCTTATTTTCAAATGCTACTCTGTGACCTAAATTGTTTAGTTGTTAGACACTTAACAAATTAGAATCCATTCCTTTAAACCAGTAATAATTTTCACATTTTATCAGGTTATTCAACATTATGGTTCCTTTACCTTCAACTGGATAAGGTGTATCATTTCCCATTCACACTGAACCACCATTATAGTATTCAAAAGTCTCAAACTTTTGTTTATAACCAGTCATATGGTGAGTGCAGCCACTATCTATGATCCATACATCATTTTTACTAACTTTAGATATGAGTGCAGTTTCTACATACCTTTCTTCATCTTCATCTGAATCATCCTTCTTGGCTATAAATATCATCTCAATGTCTTCTTCTAATTCGGTGTTAGTGTCATCATCTCTGTTCTCAACTAGGTAACAATCTTTCTTCCCTTTGTCCTTGTATCTCTCTTGTCAGATTATCGGTTGCTTCGGTAATCTCTATTATCACCTCTATAAAACTTCTTCTCATATATTGTCATTTCCTCTATCATCTTTTCTTCTATTTGGACATCTTGCAGCAAAGTGTCCAACCTCTTTACAACTGAAACATACTAGTGGTAATTTACCTTTGTATCTACCTTTGACTTTCTACAATCTTCTGGCCATTAGTGCTTCAATTTCATCAAGTCCTTGATCCTCATTATCAATGTCACTATCATTTATAAAAACATGTCTATGACTTGAGTTACTTATCTTTAAAGAAGATTTGAATGCAGATTCTATAGATGGTAAGACACTATTATCAAATTTGTTCATCTCAAATGAAATCAGTCTACCAATCAGACTATCTAGAGTAACTATATTGTTTGCAATTGCTCTCATTTCTTGAATAGCGGAAACTCTAATAGCATATACAGGCAGTAAGGTTCTTAATATTTTACTTACCACTATCTCCTCTTCAAGTACACCTCCAACTCCTCAGATAGCATTTACTACCTCTTTGATTTTGCAGCTGTACTGAGTGATATTTTCTCCTTCTTTCATCCTTAGGTCATCAAACCTCCCTCATAGGCTTTTTACCTTTTCTCTTAGTACATTGGCATCTCCTCCATGTACCAGCTTCAACTTATCCCATATTTTCTTTGCAGAGGTGCAGGTTTTGACATCTTCAAGCTCAGCATCAAAGAGTAATGATGCAAGTTCTATCATCATGCAGTTATGCTCATGCCTTAATCTTAATTTCTCAAGAGTGTGAGGTCTTGTAGGCAACACATATTCAGTATCTAAGTATTGAACAATATCATTTCCAATACCTAATAGGTGGAGGCTTATTCTTCTTTGCCATGATGCAAAGCTGTCTTTATTCAACTTGGGCACATCTTGTCTGTTCATCTTGTGATCTTTAGCTTGTGATTTTAAACTCCCTTTCTAAGCACACAAGCTCTGATACTAATTGTTAGTAATAACTGAGAGGGGGGTGAATTAGTGGCCTCAAAATATTCCAATAATCAACCCAAAAACTTAGTACCACAATATTTATTCTCTAGTTATCTTCAGTCCTATAAGATGAATGCCTCCAAAAATAATTATACACTTGAGGCAAACTAGGAGCAAACTTGAAAGAACCCAAGCATGGATCGCATGTACGGAAAAGGGTCCCACATACCTTGAAGTTTTTTTTACACCCCATTAAGTCCCTTGCAACCCTAAATTTGACATAGTAACATCTTCTTTGATAATGTTTTGACATTTCATTCTTCTTTAGAGTATTTTTCATCATTTTAGCTTAGTTTTATAAGTGTTGCATATTTCTTTGAAGGTGAACACAACGAAGGAATGAGACACACACTAAGGATATAGGAATCATTGGAGAAATTAGATTTACCATTCAAAGGTGAGTGAATCGTCATTTTTTTCTCAAGTTTTTAATATTTTTTTATTTCAAATTATTTTTAATTTATTTTTTTCAAGATTTTTTAATAATTTGGTATACTTTGTTTGCATATTAAGGGGTTATAATCCCATTTTTTCACTTTTTTAATAACCTGGTTAAAGGATTTACAAATAAGACTTGTTAGAGTGTGCTCAGTTAAGGGATTTTCTTGTAGAAACTATTAAGAATCAACAAGTGAAAGTGATCTGAGAAAATATTGTTAGTAATAACTGAGAGGGGGTGAATCAATGGCCTCAAAATATTCCAATAATAAACCCAAAAACTTAGTACCACAATATTAAGCCTCTAGTTATCTTCAGTCCTATAAGATGAATGCCTCCAAAAACAATTATCAAAATACTACTACTTAGAATGCTTTGTTAAACCTTATACTGTATTGTTACCGAATAGCAGTCTGTTAATTTACCGAAAGACAATAAATTATCTAGAGTATACCGATCAATCTAGTTAAGCTATGTGTAATGCAAAACACTAAAGTAATGACTCATAAACACATTGACACATAGATTTTTAATGTGGAAACCCTTTTAAGGGAAAAAACACTTGGGACCGGTAACCCAAAATTTTCACTTCTGAAGTGAGCTCGGTGAAGAGCCAACCCTGTTAAACGTTAAGAACACACTGTTAGGTGTGACCTTATTAGAGGATTTAAAATTTTAGTCTATCACTTGATATCGGGCATCTCTATGCTACCTTCCTTAATCAAACACTCACTTGGCATGTCAATAGGTATCTAGAATCTCATGTTATCTTCATGATCGAACTTTTTGATACTCCTTGGGATGTATCAAAATATAGAAAGGATCTTTAAATCTCGCTTAGTTAAGAGAATTTTTGAATCAATGGTTAAACTGAAACAATATGATTTGTTCACATATAAAACTTATACTTGTAAATTTTCATATCTATTGTAATCTCATAAAACTAATCTGATCAATTTTATTTTTTATACCTTTTCTCCACTTTGATTCTACTCTGTGATGATGTGCTTTGTTGCTCGGTGTCCGCAGAAAGCTTTAGCTCTTTCCTCAACTTGATTGATCAGGACTATATGAATTTGTTCTTCATTAGTTTCTCTTCAACACCCTCTTTTCATAAATTTACCCACACAATTTGTAATGAATTAAGTTGTCTCTTTATAAACATGATATCACCGTTGTTAGGCTCTTGATTTTCTTGATCTTGGTGTGATCCACAATTCTCTCCAATTATATTTAAAGAAAAACTCTTATTTTATCTCGCAAAGATCTTCTTTCCAACTGGACAAAACAGCTTTAAATCCTTTACTTATCTCTGGCTTTATCTTGTCGATGAAAACAAAGATAACTACCAGTTAAGTCCATATTTAGCTCTACCAAGTAGATATTTTTTCATTTCTAAACTCAAGTTAATTTTGGTGTTTTAACTCTTTGATACCTTTTGTAAACACTCTAGTTCCCCTTGGGCTTCTCCGTCGGTTTACACTATGTTTCTGTCCATCGGTTATGCTTGTGATTTTTTTCATGATCAGTAATGCTCATCGGTGTTCTTTCTCAGGCATCACTGTGACTTGACTTTTGGTGATCTCTATCCGTCAGGTTCCACTAGTCATCCATGTTTGAAGTCACATTGTGAATGCTTTTCTTTTATGCATTATTGAAAGAAAAATATTTTTCTCTTTGATTCTCTAAATTCTTTGACACTTTGATTATAACTGAATAGATTATATCAAGTTGACATTAATGACAATTCAATCCATTAGCCAATTTAATGTCTTGCATTATCCTTCTATATTTCGGTGATCAACTTAACATCTTCAAACATTCAATCAGTTACATGTCATCAAATATAACTCCTCCTCTACTGGTATAGATCCACTTCAAGCTCAATCTTTGCTTCACATGCAGACTATCCAAACCCTACGATCTCAATCTTTTTCTTCCACACACTTCTAATAGTACATCATTTTACATATAAATACATTTCAAGATCATTAGGTGGCCACCACCTAAAATATGACCTAATATATTATTAAAAGCATTCCTGCTCAATCCTTAAACCCTAAAACATATTACCAATTTGAAATTACAATATCAATTCAAGGTCGACCTTAAGATTTATCACACATTCGATTTGACAAAGAAAAGTCAAACCACAACACACTTTATAATGTTCTTGCACAACTTCAAGAAATTCAATAATAACAATCATAAAAATGATAACTCATCAATCCTCTTTGATATGCAATGTTACTATGATCCCTGGAACACATAACCACTTACCACAACATGAACATCATCACTGGTTGAGGATCTGATTGATTGTTCTAAGAACTTATTTTACTTTTTGTTGAATGATCTTTTGTTCATTGAAACTCGGTCTTCCAGTTACCTAATCATGATGAAGTCACAAAATCACCCTCATATAATAATTAGGATAACATATCCTAAACCAAAACACCTAAATCCAAACCTATTTGACACATTCATCAAATCCTTCTTCCTTGGCTTCATCCTATTCTTCATGTTGATCTGTCAGCCTTCAATCAATCATAACTCATACCATACATATGATAAACCTATGTAGTCATAGATATAACATCTAGAGATATCACTTAGTATTCCATTATGATCACACATACCAACTCTTACCACATCTCTAGATTCAACCTCTTGAACATACATCAACATAACATGCACATTGTCAACCAAAAAACACTAAGTTGACATCAATGACAACATCATAAATGATCTGCATCAAACACATACTATAGCATACTCAACTTGATCTTTGTATTCATTATTCCAACAACTTCACCACTTTGACATTATACAATAATGATTATGGTACAACCTGGTGGTGGAGGTTATCTTTGGTTGTGTAGTTGTTGAAACATAGAGTAATCAAGCTCATAATTTTGAGTGAAAGGTCACTTCTATGCCATCCTTGGAAATGGAATGGATCCTTCTTAGGGGCCTGATAAGAAATGACTTCCAAAGGGTATAATCCTACAAAATAATAAAGAGAAAGAGGAAGTTGTCAAGAAAAGCAAAAAATAAAGACTAATCACTCTCTTTCTAACATAAGCTTGAGGAGGCATCCTATGTCTTGGGAAAATCAGTTGACGCACATTCTTTCATACCAATTCCATGACCTTTTGAACCATAAATTGTTACACAAAAATGACTAATATTGGATAGGGCGTTAACAAATTAAATCAGAGAGGTTGAAAATTAGAGTGTTTTTTGTCAAGCATTTATGCCAATGAGATTTCTTTAAACATTGCTAAATCACCTTATTAGTATGAGATGGTGAGTATCCTTTGCAATACACCTTATTATTATGTTGGTCATGGGTATTAAAAGGTGTGAACCACCTTATTGGTGAAGGAGAAATATTTAGTAGAGGAACAATTGAGAGTGATCAAGGATACATGTTCTGAAATAGGTATGTCCATCATTTTTTATGGATGTAAATATTACAAAAATAGGACATTGATCAATTTTATAGAAGTGTCCCCTAAAGGGGCAATGTTCCTGAAGGTAGAGGATTGTGAGGAGCAAGTGAAATATGCAAGTTTCATTTCCAATATCCTCATATAATTAATTGAGAGGGTAGTTGGGGCTATAGTGGAGGCCCCATATAATCACATTTGTTGATATCATTTCCAATCCACTCACTCAATTTAATCATGCAAAATTGGGTCAAATAATTTTACATGTAGGTTGAGGAGATTCAAATGTTTGTAATTAATCATCACATGTTACGATCCATAATTAGGACATTCTCCACATTGGATTTGTTGAAGGTAATTTAAGTTTGTTTATAGTTAATAAATGACATGTATATTTTATGCCATCGTTAGGTTGTCTAAATTTGATTTTTGTCTCACACAATTTTCTTAAGATATCTTGTGAAGGTGTGAGAGGCCTTGATTGATATGTTCATCAACACCTTATGGATTCTATGGAGGCATTTAAACACAAAAGAGCCTAGAAAGTAAAATCATTTATCCTTGATAATGAATGGTGGGATTGTGCAAAATATGTTTTAAATTTCATCGAGCCCATCATGGGAATGATAAGGTATTATGATATTGATTCCCATGTTTGGGTGAAATTAATGATGGCATGAATACCATGGTGGAGAAAATAAAAAATAGTGGCCAAGGAAAATAAGGATACATTTTTCAAAGTTGTGGAATTAATTATTGTTGACCATGAGAAAAAGATGACCATCCCCTTACATCTGTTAGAATATTATTTATCACCAATGTTAGAAATATGGCAGCGAACAACTGAGAGGGGGGGTGAACCAATTGTCACAAATCTTAAAATTTAAAACCCTATTTTTGATCTGGTGAATTAAAAATTTCATGCATAAATTAGAAATACATCCACAACACAAAACACCAATATTTCTATTGAGGAAACCTTGTTCAGGAAAAACCTCAATGGGGATGAAACTCACAATATGACTATGCCTTGTTATAATTATAACATATTACAAATGGGGAATGCACATGCATTCAAGAACACCACCTAGAGCTCACTGCTCAAATATATGAGGCATACGACCCTAAAGAATTCTCACTTCCTTAAAACATCACAACAATGATCTGAGGTTTTTAAACTATATAATGACATCCACCCTTATCCCTAGTTCAGTTCCAGTGAAGCACAAATCATATCTATGTCAAAAACCCTCTTTTTATCCTAAAAATGAGTGATCTGGAACACTTTCTTCCCAACTAGTCACACATCCGCAATACAAAATATTTCCCTAAGAATATATAATTCATAAACCTTAAAAATAAAACAAGGTCGGCTCAAGCCCAATTTCAAACTGCAAATCCACTTTTCGAAAATGACAATTCAAATTCATGTTTTTTTTCCAAAACATATAAAAGGTCTTATCATCAACCTCGAACACATAAAACAGACAAAAATCATGCCTCAAACATCCAAAAAATGTTTTACTGATCAATTCGGCCAAGAAATTAAAGAAAATCACCACCAATTGAAAAATCCTCCAAATATGATCCTCATAATTGATGTGGACCACCAACTCAGTAGGCACACAATCCAAGAACATGCATAGGCATCATGAGTAACACACAAATATATGAAACCACCCAAATCATTAGATTCACCCACATCTCTCATGTCAGACCTCAAGAACACTGTTAGCATCCACTAATGCACTTGAAAAATGTCTTGCATACCCTCTAGACAACGAATCAATTGAATTGAGAACACATCAAAATGTCCCAATCACATCCCACACATTGAAAAACAACAATCTCATCATGCAAAGCAATACACACCACAATTCAGTAATACAGGGAAAACTCATAAACAATGTAAGAACCAATCACCATACCTCATCACACGGACCTCGAATTTATCATGAGGACCTATGTAGCTTGACAAGAATTATATTCAGACTATATTCAACACCTCTTAGACTCATAAACTATAGATCTTCACTTTCTGACATCCACAACCGCTAATATTCAACACCATCACACTGAGCATACTGCACCATTGTCAGACATATATGTTGGCATCCAACAATCACTTATGTAGATATGTTGAAAAAAAATGACAACACATCCAAATTTCCTAAATTTACCCCCTTTGGAATTTATGGAAACATATGATGTGAAAAACAAGAATTCATCAACTCCATCTTTGATCTCATTCTACAAGGTTTTTTTCACATGACCTCTTCTCCCCCTTTTACATCAATGGAAAAGACATAGAAATGTTATCCTCTCAATTCTTCTTCTTCTCTCCATGAGAACTATAAAGACCAACTGAACATCAAAGCTGACTAATCCCCCTGAGTAGTAGTCTCTACACACCAGTCTGGATCTCAAAATAAGAATTTGAACCCTACTGGACTGATGCATACCTCTGCATCTTAGTTCTGATTAGGAGGGGAAACACCCCCAACTTTTCTTTGAGATACAAAACTTTATCTTGAGGAAAAGGCTTTGTGAAAATATCAACAATATGTTCTTTGGTAGGAACATAATCTAATCATACCTATTTATCATTCACCTTCTCTCTCAAAAAATGGAACTTAATTGATATGTCCTTTATTTTTGAGTGCTTCACAGGATTCTTAAAAATGTTTATATCAGTTGAATCATCATAGTAAATGAAAATAGGCTCATCAAAGACAAATATGATGTCTGATAATGTCTTCTTGATCCAAATTAATTGTGTACAATTTCCAGTAGTAGCAATGTACTATGCCTCTACAATAGATAAGGAGATGGAGTTCTTGTTCTTTCTCTGCTACCTTCTCCCTCAAGAAATGTTACTTAATAAAAATGTGTTTAGTCTTTGAATGCTTTACAGGATTCTTTGACATATTCACTGTGCTATTGTTATCACAATGGATAAACACTGGCTCTTCAAAAATTATTCCAATGGCCTTCAACGTTTGTTTCATCCAAACAACTTGTGTGCAATTTATTGCAGCATCAACATACTCTGATTCAGCAATAGATTGAGCAATACAGTCCTGTTTCTTACTTAACCAAGAAACCAACCTTTTCCCAAGGAAAAATGCACCACCACTTGTGCTTTTTCTATCATCCATATTAGCTGCCCAATCAGCATCAGTATAAGCCTGTAAAATAAAGTCATTTGTTTTTTCATACCATAATCCATATTTTGTTGTTCCTTTCAAGTTTCTGAAATTTCTTTTCACTACAACAAGGTGTGTCTCTTTAGGATCTGCCTGATATCTTTCCACAATTCCAACTACATTGGTAATATCTGGTCTAGTGTGAGATATATATTGTAGACCACCAATTATAGATCTAGAGTTTGCCTAAAAAACACTTTGAGTCTCATCATTACTAGTCAGTTTTTAACCAGTCACCATAGGTGTTCCAATAGGTTTACAATCTTCCATTCCAAACTTCTTCAACATTTCCTTAAGATACTTGGTCTGATATATAAAAATACCATTCTTACTCTGATTGATTTGAAACCAAGAAAGAATTATATTTCACCAATCATTGACATCTCAAATTCATTTTCCATTTCTTTAGAGAACTTCTTACTCATCTTATCATTGCCTCCAAAAAATATATGATCAAAAAAAACTTCTATGATTAAGATTCCATCTTCATCAATTCTTAAATATAAATTATTGTTTGCATTACCTTTTCTAAAACCAAGATGAAGTAGATACTTGTCCAGTCTTGCATACCATACTCTTGGTGCCATTTTCAGTCCATACAGTTCTTTCTTCATCTTACAAACCATGTCTTCATCTTCTTTCAAAGGAAATCCATCATGTTGCTCATGTATACTTCTTCTTCCAAATCTCCATTGAAGAATGTTGATTTCACATCCATTTGATATATTTCAAATTCTTTATGTGAAGCATAAGCAATAAATAATCTCACAGCTTCCAACCTAGCAATAGGAGAAAATTTTTCTTCATAGTCTATGCCTTGTTGTTGCGAGTAGCCCTTACAAACCAGTCTAGCTTTGTTTCTTATCAATGTTCCTTCCTCATTCATCTTATTTCTGAAAACCCATTTAGTTCCTATCACATTTTTTTCCTTAGTGTATCATCTTAAAATGGAAGCACTTCCATGTTAAGAACATTTAGCCCTCCTTAGGAGGTATTTTTTACCACCATCACATTTTCCCCTCATTTCTTCATCCTCTCTCACTTCTGTGTCTGTTTAGGACCCTCATTGGGCCTCTCTGGACACCTCCCATACCAACTAGAATGTTTTCTAGGGGTCCTGACTCCCTGGGTCAAGGTCGACCTTGACCTTGACCTGGTTCCCCCTTTCAAATCTCAAAGTCTGTCGACTGCCAGAGGTCATCAAAAATTCATTTCTCACTTTTGGGTTGGTTGTTTTGGGTTCTGAAGAAATGATTCTTAAATTATATTTAATATATGTCCTCATCTAGGGGCATAGGCCTAGTTGGGATTTAATTCTCCTATGTAGGCTCTCTAGAATATTGTGCCCTAGTTTCATATATAAGGAAGTTTTCCCCTCTCATTTTCTCTAACCATGAACTAAGTGAAGAACTAAGAAAGTGTGATCAAGCGCCTCTAAAGAAGTCATCAAAAAAAAATTTCAAGCATCCATTGTTATACATTTTTTCAAGCTTTCATAGTGTTGAAGTCTTCCTCTCAAGCATTCAAGTTCTCCATTGAAGATCAAGGATTCAATGTTTCAATCCTTTGAAAGGATTTGGTTCAAGCATTCAAGATTCATCATTCAAACCATAGATCTATCTATCATGGTGGAGTGATCTTCCTTCAAGGTCCTTTGTGCATCCTCAAGACTCATTCATTCTCCCTTCAAGGTGGATTCCAAGCATACAATCATGGAGGTTTATGGTTTCTAATTGAGTCCAAGCTTTCATATTGACATACTTGTTTACTTTCAAAATTCAATCGCATATCTATTTGAATATCATAGCTTCATTATTAGATTTACTTCTACTACTTGCAAGCATTCTTTATTTAAATTATTGATTTCAAGGTTAATTCCTAAATTGGGGTTTGACTAAGGCAAACCCCTCCCCCCCCCCCCAACAAAAAAACCATTTTTATTGCAGGTACAAGTTTGGAAAAAAGGATTGGGACAAAGATTCGGATACCCTTTTNCCCCCCCCCCCCCCCAACAAAAAAACCATTTTTATTGCAGGTACAAGTTTGGAAAAAAGGATTGGGACAAAGATTCGGATACCCTTTTCAACAAAATTTCAGGATCCAAAAATAGAATTTCAATCTAAGACGTTTAGGTCGATTCTTCCCTAGGGTGCAATCGGAAATTCTGGTGAATGGTGACATTGACTTGAGGGTACAAATCAGAACTATGTCAGAATGGAAAAATATTTTTGGGTTTTGTTTGTCTCTACAATTCTATTCCAAATCCGGTCTCATATTTTCCAGAAACTCAACACAGGCTTCAGAAAATAGCATTCTTCAGATTTTCAATATTCTAAGGTTAGTACATTTCTCCTATCTATTTCAATTAAAGTTCTTAATCTATCTAAAACTTACACACACTTTCTTCTATAAAATGGGAATTAGGGTTTCTCTCTTTAATCCATATCCTTAATAGCTTGATTTATTTATGTATTGATCCTTTTTCTAGGGTTAATCAATTTGGATCTCCCCTTTGAGGAATTTGGGATTAAAAGAACAATCCAACCCTCCTCACACACATATTCATATACACATCTATAATCATCCATAAACAAAAAATCTTAAATGTAAGATCTCTTATGTTACATTTTGGTGACCCTACATTTTAGATCTTACACTTAGGTCTTGGAACCAATTCCCAAGTATTGTTTTTCTTTATCTGTTCAAGTTATTTTTTAATAGATTTAGTCCATGATTCATCTCTACAAGCTTCATTAGTTGTTTTTGGTTCAAGTTTATAAATCAAACATATTTCCTTTCTAGTTCTAGATCTATTCATCATATAACATACCTCGGAGTCTTAGTAGCCTCAATTGATTCATATTCAATCTCATTATCAACCATCAAAGGTTCTTCAGGTTCAGCAGTTACATCATTCATCTATGTAATCTGACAACAGTCATATATTATTTCTTGTATCTGAAACATTTTATCTATCCTCACATTGGTGCTTTCAATCAACTTCCTCAATCTCAGATTGAAACATTTATATGCTTTTCTCTTAGTAGAATAACCAATAAATATTCATTCATCACTTCTACCATCAAACTTCCCTATCTCATCATCTCTTTTGAAATAACATTTACTTCCAAATATTTTGAAATATTTTACAATAGGTATGATCAAACCATAATTCATAAGGATTCTTATGTGTACCTTCTCTGATCTCAATTTTGTTCAAGGTGTACATAGCAGTACTAATAGCCTCTCTCCAATGAACATGTGACACATTACTTCCAGTAACATAGTCCTTGCAGTATCTACTATAGTTCTATTTCTTCACTCTTCTATCTCATTCTATTGTGGTGTCCTAGGAGTTGATGTCTATCTGTATATTATGTGTTCTTCATAGTAGGTATTAAATAAATCTGATGTAAACTCTCCAACTCCGTCTGATCTCAAACATTTTATCTTCAAACCAGATTCATTCTCAACTTTTTCATTAAACAACTTGAATTTGTCAAATGCTTCATATTTCTCTCTCAAATATGTGACCTACATCATTCTATAAAAGTAATCAACAAAAATTATAAAGTACCTTTCACCATAATAAGATCTTGTTCTTGTAGGACCACACAAATCGGTATGCACCATATCCAACTTCCATTTTTCTGAATAATATTTTCTTTTAAAACTACCTATGGTCTGCTTCACCATAACACACTCTCTACACATAGTGTTAGATGACTTTACAATCTTAGGTGGATCTCTTAAAGCATTAATCATACTTTCCTTCACAGTGTTATCAAAGTTAACATGACAAAATCTTCTGTGCCATAACCAAATGTCATCAACCTTTGCAATAAAACAAGAAGCTTCAAATGTATTCAATTCAAATACATTACCTCTAGATTTAGTACCAGATGTGATCAAGTCTCCTGATTTACTTCTGATAGATCACTTCACATCAATGAATTTCAATTGATAACCTCTTTCTTCTAACTTCCCAACACTCAACAGATTATGCTTAAGTCCATCAACAAGTAATACATTGTCAATATTGTTATTTTCATCCAGAGAAATAGATCCAACTCCAATGATAAGCTTAGGATTATTGTCACCAAATCTAACAACACCACCATCACATATTTTTAGACTCACAAATTTATTTATCTCAAGTCATATGATGTGAACAACCACTGTCTATAACCCATTCCAATTTATTTTCAACACGAGATACTAATGATTTTTATTCATGTATAGCTTCATCATCCTATATAGAAATAAATACAATTTCATCATAGTCACCATCATCATCATAAATAGCCTCACTAGCATAATAGCATTCCTTGGCTTTAGGATACTTTGATTTCTAAAACTTAGGTTTATGCTTAGGAACCCTTGTGGGACATCGAGATGCAAAATGACCAATATTGTTACATGAAAAACATTTCAAAGGTAATTTGCCTTCAAATTTACCCTTACCTCTCTTTTCTCTTCTAGCGATCAATACTACTAATTCATCTAGATTTCTTTCTTCCTCCTGTATCTATTCTCATTCATCAGCATAGTCTCCAAGCTCTTCTCTCAAGTTACTATTGTTGGTGCTCGCAATTCCAGATAAGGTTTTTTTTATTTCTATACACAGTTGCCTTGAATGTTGACTCTACTTTAGGTAAAGAATCTCCCAATTTTGTGGCCTTAAAAGTAGTTAGAATTCCAATCAACATCTCTCTAGTGAAGTTCGGTGTCAAAGGTATAATATCCTCTATGGCTTGTACTTTAGTTCTATATGCAGGTGTCAAAGATCAGAGAATCTTTGCAATCACTTCTTCCTCACTGTAAGTACCTCCAGAGTTTCTAATGTCATTAACTACTTCAGTAATTCTCTATTCATATGCCCTAACATTCTCTTCTTCTCTCATTTTCAATGATTCCATCTTTGTCTTCTAATTTTGTAACTTTTCCTGTTTTGTAAACTTATCTCCTTCATATATTGCCTCCAATCTTGTCCAAATATCATGTGCAGAGTCCAAGTCTTTTACTTCTATGAATTCACCTTCAGACAATGCATTGATCAATGATTTCCTTGTGACCATATTGCATGAAAATAGCTTCTTATCATATTTAGTAGCTTTCTCCAATTCACCCTCAGTTGCTATCTTTTCATTCTTTTTCCTGATCATCCAGTAGTCAATTCCCAAACATATAAAATGTGTTCTCATCTTGTTCTTCCAACTGTCAAAGTTTTTAGGATCAAATTTTGGATTATCCTTCATGTAGTAAGTCATCTTCAGGAACACCTCAAGTTGTGAATCTTTCTCTCTAAGGATCAATAGCTCTGATACCAATTGTTAGGAATAATAGTCCACAAGCACAACTGAGAGGGGGTGAATCAATAGAATATTAAACTTTATGCTTTTATAAACCAAAACTGCAATGCAAATGATAACACAGTAAATGTCAACATAATAACACAATAATTGTTGTCGAGGAAACCCTATTAAAGGTAAAAGCCCAGTGGGAATTAGCACCCACAAATAATGTACTAAGACTATAGTATCTTTGTTAAAATATTTTGCCCTGTTATGAGCTTATTACAATATTACAGTACATAGTCCATGTTAGAAGACAGACCTTGTTAGGAGTCAAGAAAAGTAGTAGGCTCACTACCCAAGCACACTTCCCAAAGAAGGCTAAATCCGCCCTCAAGGATTCATAATCCAAACAAGTGTATATAAGAAATATACAATCCAATGAACCATCTAATAGCAACTGTCTTTGCTTGGTCAGTTCCAATGGAGTATTCTTATCACAAAATCTTCTCTACATCCAGCAAAAAAACAAGCCTCACAGCTTACACTTCTCTTCCCTTTTAATCTCTACCTCATCTTTCCAAAAGAAAATATCACTCATATATACTATATTACAATAATTCCTTAGGTCGGCCAATTAAGAATTCCCAAATGCACAAACAATTAATTAGGTCGGCCAATTAGGCTTTCCCAATATAAAAATAATTGTTTAACCCCTTACTAAGATACACGCGGTACCTATAACAAGTAAACAAAAATTAAAATCCATCATTTATACTCCAAGATCTGTAAACTACGCCCACAATTCATAATACATGCTACATGTCTAAAGTCGGCCACCAAAATAGGTCTCCTCTAGAATACATGTCACAGCTAACATCACCAGTACTATCACAACTATCAATCAATAACAAACATTCCTCAATGTGTCATCAGTCATCCCATAAGATCACATACGCTGAAACATCTTCATCTGTAAGATATACGCAAAATATAGAGACCTACTTTGTCAAGCATTACTGTCACAGTCCAGAAACCAGTCTTCACTAAATCATCTGTAACATAACCAATATGTAACCTCAAGTAAAGAGACCTTAGGAATAAGGTCATCACACATCTTTCTCCATAACCCTATCTTCGATCATTTTGAATCATTCGTACAGTGTCCGTACACTTCTGTCAGTTAAGTAGCCAGTCTGTTCTCTTCACAGAAACATATGTTGACATCAGTGACAAAAAATGAATATCAATAGCATGAATAGTATCCAAATCTGAAATCATCCAACATTGTCTTCTAGAAACAACTGAACCACATCAGAATCCACAAAGTCAAATTCTAATGGAGAACTCTCATCTACTTCTTCTTTTTCCTTCTCCTTTTCTTTTTTCTTTTCCCAAGGCTTTTCTTCACTCTTTTAAATAGTAACAATCTACTTTCCTTTCTAATTGATCTTTCTCATTTTCAGTTGCAGGGGGGAACCATCAAAAACAACATCTAAAATTTTATAGCCAGAGGAGGAACCCTCCTCATCGTGACTCATTGCTACTGCACTAAAAATAACTTAACCATAAAAAACACTCATTTACAATGAAGTGAAATATGTCTCACACACATATTCATAATTCTCCAATGACCCTAGATACCCAAAAAATTTCTTACCAATAGGGATGTTCGTCCTCCATTCCAAATTCTCTTCACCACCTAATGATTTCATGAAATGGAATGCTAAGAACATCATCAATGAACCAAATGTAAATGCATAACCTTCCTCAACAGCCATTTTCACATTCTCAAGAAAACTATCTAACAACATCTTGCATAGGTTAATTAAAATATTTTCTCTAACCATCTTGTGGGAAATATAAATAGCCACAACCAAAGTGGCACCATCACATTTCTGAAATTGAATTTCATAGGAAATACCATAGGAAACATACCCCACCATCTTATCAACAAGGGTATTTATCTGGAATGCATGTTGATCATGACCAATAGTGGTTAACTTCTCCATCTCTTCGTAACTAATTGATTTCTTCCCTGAAATATCTCCAATGCTACACAATCTTTTAATGTATTCAATTTATTTCCATGTCAACTGATAGGGCTTGTCCAACATTAGGTTTTCATCTTGAAAATAGCTCAGAAAAAAGATAATGAACTCCTTATCATCACACTGAAGGAATTCTCCCCATATATCAAAACCATGATTTTGTATTCTCTATAATTATTTCACAAATAAACTACTCTCCATCTTCCTGATCTTGTCATGATCAAATTCCTCAATTTCATCCTTCTTCAACATTTTAGATACAACTGTACTAGTACTAAAAACTACCAACTGAGATTCCATAATCGCACTTCACAAATTCTACTTCAACCTTTCTCTTAGACTCTACTAAATACTAATGATTTTTCTCCTTGCAATTGTGCCAAATTATTTCAAAAAATTTGCATTTATAACTATAAACTATTATACTTGCTTTTCCTGCCAAAAATTAAATATCATTGACGCAACTCACCCGTACAATGCACATCAATCAACCAATCATTAACTGCAATTATTATTTGATCATTCATCATACTGGAGACAAGCTAGTTGCAACTAGTATCACCTTAGAGCAGGGGAAGTGACTGATATAGCATTTAAATACTCCCCCTAAGCCAAAGCATTCAGCTCAGTTACTAGAAGAGCTAGTATCAAGATCCAGTACAATAGGGCTCTCTTCATAAACAAATTCTTTCTTCCTCCATATCATATTAGTTTTCTTAGATTCACTTGAAACTAAAACATTATTCATTTCTTCAGCATTTGTTGAAGCACCACTAGATTTGCATGTGTTAGCATAATGACCAATTTGAGCACATCTAAAAAAATTAACATTCCTATGTCCTCATCTCACTACTTGAACTCTAGATTTGCATTTATTATCCTTGTGACCATAGTTGTGTTGGGGTTTTTTCTTGCTACCCTTAATTTTAAAATATCATTAATATTCATCATGACTGTCAAGGAACATAATGAAATCAATCATTACTTTATTCACTAACTAAAGACAATAAAATCCCAATAGTAACAAGGCTATTGTACCTTCTACACTTCAATCTCCATAAAACTTAGGCATGTTGACCTTTAATTCATCTACTTTCTCAAATAATTCTTATAAAACTTCCTCAGCAAATGACAACATGGATACTTGAGATAAAACTCAATAATATATCTAACAAACAAAGCACATGATAGTTTTATATTTTGAATTTGGTTCGCTGTACTTTTCATGTGTCACCTATGACCAGTGCCTAATCCACTTTGGGTTATAGAGTCACATAAAAGAAAAAAATATTTGATAGAATAGTTCATTAACCGCTCAACACAAAACTTGAAGAAAATATGACTTACATATAACTTCGCATTTCTATAGAAAAATCTTATCAAATTTGCAACAAATCATAAACTCTCATAGTTAATCATCTCATCATATTTAATTCTTTCCTTGAAAGATAGAATAAAATAAGTACACTTCAATCTCCATAAAACTTAGGCATGTTCACCTTTAAGTCATCTACTTGCTCAAATAATTCTTATAAAACTTCCTCAGCAAATGACAACATGGATACTTGAGATAAACCTCAATAATATATCTAACAAACAAAGCACATGATAGTTTTATGTTTTGAATTTGGTTCACCGTACTTTTCATGTGTCACCTATGACCAGTGCCTAATCCACTTTGGTTTATAGAGTCACATAAAATAAAAAAATATTTGATAGAATAGTTCATTAACCACTCAACACAAAACTTGAAGAAAATATGACTTACATATAACTTCACATTTCTATAGACAAATCTTATCAAATTTGTAACAAATCATAAAATCTCACAGTTAATCATCTCATCATATTTAATTCTTTCCTTGAAAGATAGAAGCAAATAACAAACTCATTTCTGACAACTCAAAGAGAAAAATTGAGACAAATCCTTAATTTGTATTCAATTCATAAAGATTTCACATTCAATACAAAGACATTATCAAACTTTATTTTCTAATTTTCCATCAAACACAACACATGCTTCTTATAAAATACATAACTTCAAATGTATTGTATTGTATTTAACTAGACTAACACAACATATAAAAATGGGAACCCTTGTCAAGTGATCTTGGAATTCCTTTTATAGACTAAGGAATGAAACAAGCTTCGGATCACTTTGAGGACAAAACTAAAAAGATCAAGCAAAAGATCACTTCAAATCCAAAATAGCGTGGTAGTAGCAACAACCTTGAGAAGAAATTGGAAATAGGTAAATTGTCCTAACATTTCTTTATATTTTTAGATTAGTTAATCTTTTCAAAAGTATAAGTTGTCTGCAGCTTTTGATAGCAAACTCAATTTACTTATAAATGAAATTGATCTCCTTATGACTCATCACAACTGTCCTTCCATCATAATCACAAAGAATAAGACAAAAACGTCAGCAATCATTCTGTTGGGGCCTTTTTTCCCTTTAGGAACATTTCCCATCTGTCAACATCTTTGTCCCCCGACCAATTGAAACTCTTCAATTATTCAAACTGACTAACTGATTCAGTCCACTTGGCATCTATGATTGCCCTTATATCAGCATTGAATTTTACATAATCTACTTTAGCTCTATACACTGCATCCAATATTTCATTAAATGTTAGAACATCCACAACATTATCCATATTGATCATTGTTTTAATATTTACCATTATAAGCTCAAAATCACTACTTGTCATGCCCAAAAGTTGGGCAAAAACACACGAACAAAAAATTTTAAATAACACATTAAAATGGGATACTAAAATAACGACAAGGACAACACATGCACGCAAAATGGTGCAAAAAGATAAACGAAACCAGAAAAGGTCTCAAGGAGAGGAATAGCTTTCACAGCTATCCTAAAGGATGTCTAAAGTCCTAAACTATAACTGCACGCAAACCGAGGTAGTTGACCGAAGGTCAACCAGAGTTGACCCAAAGTCAACTATACACCAAAGAGGCAAAAGGAACAACTAGGGTTCGCTTAGACACAAAGGAAGAGTCGTACATGCGAATCGAGATGGTTTGACTAAAAGTCAACTAGGGTTGACCAAAAGTCAAACATCCCTTGAAATACGTGAAGGAGGGTCACTAAGGCCTACTACGCATGAAGGAAGTCAAAGGTGCGCAAAATGAGACAGTTGACCAAAAAAGTCAACCCATGTTGACCAAAAAGTCAACTGTCTCTGAAAGGCATGAAACTGAAGTCTAAGGTTCCAGAGGCCGCAAGGAGTACTGGGTTCCAATAACGAGACTATAGGACAAATTTTGACCACAGTTGACCAAAAGTCAACTGTGCATGAGAATGGTCAAAGGTAGCGATAATGTCCCTAAAAGATGTACATCGCGAAGCTGAAGGGGTTGAAATGACCCCCAAATCTATAAAACGTTATCTGGGTTATAATCTCGAACGATTAGTTTAATAGATAATTAACGTTCTAATTCTTAAATTTACCTATATAATTAATTAAAAGCCTAACATTAAATCTCACTAAAAAATAAATAACTGTCCCAATATATTACAAAAAGAAATATAATCTACCCAAATCGCAAATTAATCTTCTAACCTAAAATCTAATAATATTTGCATAAATAAAAAAAAATCAAGTTTTCAAAACAATAATCAAAACATTATTAAAAAAATAATTTAAAACTAAATCTAATCTAAGGAAAAATATCTATGAATCAAATCTAATCTAAAATATGATTTTATTAAAACAGATCTTACATATAAATATATATATTAAAAAAAAAACATTCAATTAATTAAAATCCTAAAACTATAAACATTGCTCCTTATGCAAAAGAAAATAACAAAAGCAATATATTATAAAATTTTCCATCTTAAAATCCGATTTCCACATATTAAAAAAAAATTAAAAACAATGTGAAAAGGGAGGGCCGCATGAGGGAGCGGCGGCGGGTTGAAG